>CAUYRH010114070.1:0-31359 GCA_963574655.1 Perodicticus potto | reverse complement strand
CTGTGTGATGCCACGGCACTCCACCGAGGGCGATAAAGTGAGACTCTGTCTCTACAAATTAAAAAAAAAAAAGAAAGAAAATGCACTCTCTGTGGACTACACCTACCATAAGGACAACACGAACTGCAAAAAGTAAAAATAAAAACAAACAAAAAAAATCTTCAATCATGTGCAGAAGTCATATTACAGGAGATGGTGTTGATACTGCAAGATAGACCATTTGACCAAAGGATTAAGTATGTTGATATCACTGTTAGAACCGAGATTAGGCATGGGAGAAAAGAACAGATGAAGGCAGAAAAAAGGAAACAGACATAAGAGTAGAAAGATGAAGGAAGAACGCTGGTGTTAGGAACCTGGTTTGGAAACACACACATACACTCAGGATATCTTTGTCTTTAAGCGCATCTACATTCTTTAGCTTTGCCCAATAAAAAATCCAAAAACTAACCAATCCTGCAGCAATACGCACCTCTGGGCCCAGAGTACAGTAGCATTTCCCACTAGAAAGAGGCTGCCTAGAGAAATGCTTGACTCCACAGCTGGGGTAGAAAACTGTTCAAGACGAGTCCAAAACATCTTGTCACAGCAGAAAGCTAGCAAAGACTACTGGGGTCTGTGCACAAGACGCAGGACCCAACCTCAGTAAGACTCCCGCTGGCCAAAGATGGCCCAAGTCTGGCGTAAGGATACTAACTGGAATAGACCGAAGCCCTCAGAAGTGTTTAAATCCATGAGCTCATAATGATACTCATCCAAACAAATAATAACAAAACTCTTTTTAACACAACAGTCATTTGTGCGTCCAAAAAAAAACCCAAACTCTTCAGCTCCAGAGCGACCGCTCTTTTGGTGAAAACTGGGGGGAAAAAATATGGTTTTTAAAGTAACAAAATTAATAATTTCTCTTGCCTTTCCTGTGTGTACTGTACTTTGGGATACTAAAGGGCAAAATTTCTCTTTAGGGAAATATTTCAGCTAATCAATGAAAAAGAATGAGAATATCTCCATTTTACAACCTCTGATGAATTAATGGTTCTTACATAACAATGATAAATAGTTCCAAACATCATACACTCACAGAAGACAACCTGATCTATATTAAGGCCCTCGTAATGATGGGACAAAACCTGACCTGTGACGACGTACGCCTGCCAAAAGGGGGAGGGGAAAAAAAGCCTGTGAATCAGATCAAGTTTCCTGATCTAACTACCAATTTCTGGTACCAGGAGAACATGTTAAATGACCTGGAGGTGGGGTGTGTGGATGTAATCAGCCCAATCTAGACTGTGAAACCTGACAGGACAAGCAATGTGATTTCTTCAATTAAATGGGGTGGGTGAACTCACACAACTATATCAACAAGATTTTAGCCAGGTGTGGTGGCTTCCGACCATGATCCCAGCACTCTGGGAGGCCGAGGTGGGTGAATCGCCTGAGCTCAGGAGTTTGACACCAGCCTGTGCAAAAGCCAGACCCCATCTCTACTAAAAATAGATAAACTAGCTGGACATGGTAATAAGTGACTGTAGTCCCAGCTACTCAGGAGATAGAGGCAAGATAATTACTTGAGCCCAAGAGTTTGAGGTTGCTGTGAGCTGTGATGACACCATGGCACTCTACCCAAGGTGACAGAGTAAGACTCTTGTCTTCAAGAAAGAAAGACAAAAAAATGTGAACATTGGGTAGACATTTGCAATATTAAAATTAGTGTTAGTGTGTATGCATAGTGATGTATTATGATTATAAAGGGGAAAGATTTCTTACCTTTCAAAAGATACATACTAAAATATTTATAGATAAAATGATGTGATGTCTAGGAACTGCTTCAAAATAATCTGGTGGGGGTGGCGACCAGGATTTCAAACGAATCAAGACTGGCCATGAATTGGTAATTCCTGAAACTGACTTAGCAGCAGAGAAGGGCTTAGTATGCTTTTCTATTTTTGCATTTTTAGAAATCTGAAAAACCTAAGAAAGGAAACACCACACAAAGCTTGGCCCTTATGTCTAAGAGTTGACCAAGGAATGAAGAACTGGAGTTATTTAAAAAAAAAAAAAAAATCACCTCATCACTCAAAGAAAAGGCTTGGGGATGATGCCAAGAAGCAGCCCATGCAGCGGACTGGCCTATGCAGAGGCTGCTACACTCCTCCCTCGGGCCTCCCAGGGTGGAGATTTGCTTCAGTCCCATCCCAGTCCCAGGGGAGGTGCACTTAGGGGAGAGGCGCGCTGGGAACTCACAGGCTGTTGTGTTCTAATTAGCACTGGCTACAGCACCTGTTCACCATTAGGCTAGTACTTGTTTCTCCAAGGCCTGCAACCATCCCTCAGTTCTAAGGACAGAGGTTTGCACTACAGTACCTTAAAATCCCAACCTCGAAGCCTCCCCCGCAAAGCTCATGTCACCCTGCTCCTTACTGGTGCCACCATTAGTACCCAGGGAGGGCCCCGCTAGTCTCTGGCTAGAGAGGCATAGATAAACTTCACGGGTATGCCATACACCAGACAAATTAAAAAGGCCTGAAGGTCATAATGGGAATGTCTGCTTTTTACAAAACAAGGTGTGCTGGGCTTAAATCTCCCACCTAAAATACAAAGACCAACAAGCAGCACAGATACAAGATGACAAAATGAAAAGCAGCTCTAAAAAATCAACTGAGAAACTAACATTAGGGCGGTGCCTGTGGCTCAGTTGAGTAGGGCGCCAGCCCCATATACCAAGGGTGGCGGGTTCAAACCCAGCCCTGGCCGAACTGCAACAACAACAAAAAAAAAGCCAGTTTAAAAAAGATTAAAAAAAAAAAAATAGCTGGGCGTTGTGGCAGACACCGGTAGTTCAAGTTACTAGGGAGGCTGAGACGAGAGAATGGCCTAAGTCCAGGAGCTGGAGGTTGCTGTGAGCCATGAAGCCATGGTACTCTACCAAGGGTGACAAAGTGAGACTCTGTCTCTAAAAAAAAAAGAAAGAAAGAAACTAACGTTCATGCTAACTCAATAACTAGCTTTAATGGTTGGAGACCCAAAACAGCACCTGAGATGACTTTTAAAATGTAAAAGTCACTCACTAGCTTCACCATCATAAATTATTTCTAACATGTCTCCAAACAGCAGAGTGTCAAAAGGCAAGTCTGGGAAAGCAAGAGTATGTCTTTTGGAATTCAAGCTTCACCACGGCGGGGGTTGGGAGGGATCCAAGGTTTATCTGTAGTTGAGCTGGGATGATACTTAGCTACCTGAATTTCACTGTGTTAAAATTAAAATTCTACCAGTTATTAGGCGCATGACAAAGTTAAATGAATACCATCTGCTAGTCACCATGATCACCTAGAGAATAATCGGCTACCGTCTGACTTTACATCATAAACCACCAAGATATTGGTCTGAACGCAGCACCAACAAGCACTCTCTTGGGAAAAACCCAGGCTTCACTGCACCATGATGGACCTGCCACCAGCACTGTGTGGGCCCCACCCAGCCTGGTGCCCAGCCTGCAAACGGGAAGCTGCGTTCAGACGTCAGAAGAGCAGCCCCCAGACTGGTGACCGACCAGGGCTCCTCATCTTGTCAAGCAAACACATGTGCACTCCACAAGCCGGGCCCTCTGAAAGTGCAGAGATGAGACAGCAGGAGACCAAGTGTTCTCCAAGAGCAAAAACACAGAGCTGGACTGCTGCCCAGGGCACAGTGTCATCACTGTCAAAGACAACAACCGTGCCCCATCCACCCAAGGTAACAGCTCAGAATGGTGTCTTAAGAACTTGAGTCAGCAGGGCAGCCACGTCTCAGCCGTGTGGGACACCTTTCCAGAGGGCTCCTGGTTCATCCCAATGCACCTTGAGGCTCTCACCTGGCCAGCGTCTCAGCTGCTTTACAGCATACCACTGATGTTCTGGCCCCAGGGGAATGGGAACCTGCGCTCTACCCTAATTTACAACCCCCAACTTACAAGCCCCACAGCCACAGGAAGCTCCAGGGAGCTCTAAGCATCTGACTTACTAATCCTAAACCAAGTTCAAGAAACCCTGAAGACCTGAGACCCTGAAGGCAAAGTTCTCAAGATGTCACTGAACAGCTCATCAGTCATCAGATGGCGAGGCCCCTGAGTCAGAGCACCTGGGGCTGGCTCCCAGCTAGGCCATTTCAGTTTTGTGTGGCCCTGGGCACTCAAGGTGACTACTTCGCACTGAGCATCCTCTTCTCAGAAGCAGGAGTACCAGCAAACCTTCTACCTCACATGAGTCAGCAACATAATGTTAAATACAAAGAGCTTACAGCAGTTCCCGGCACCTAGCCTTTCTCGAGTACTTCCTACAACTACTATTACAGAAGCACCACTGCTCCTGCCGAGTAGGAGCCCTCACGTGTGCCAGGCACTCTACTCCTCACCCTTCTGCAATAACTGCCCAACAACCAGCCTCCCTGAAGGAGGCTGCACCCCTATTATGCCCTCCTCAGTCCTGGCCTCCCTAGACCCTTCCCACCCCAGCAGAGTATTGTCAGGGCTAGCCAGCTTTGATGTCAATGCTCCCAACACCGTAGAGGGGACTGTCCTCTCTCAGGAGAAAGCCCACTCTCGGCAGCCTCTACTTCTGTGCCTACTTCTCCCAAAAGCTAGCCCAGCAAAACCCACAGCTCATCACTTTCTTGGGGTAAGAGACCCCAGCCCAGGTTGCTGGCCCTCCCTGATGGCAGGGACGGCCTCTAGCTAAGTTCCTTTAAGATGATCAGTTTTCAATGGAAGCAGCTGGTAATAAAAGGGAAAGCAGAGAAGCAGGGGGAGCAGAGGGGAGCCCGCCCCCAAGAGATGACCCAACACCTGCCTATGTGGGCCACTTATACCTGCCCACACTGGACCAGTCACCTGGCATGGGCCACAGGCACACAGTGAGGCTGCACAGCCGCTGACATGCAGAATCCGGAGAGCTCTGCTCTCCACAGTTACGCAGTCATATCTGGCCAGGAAATCCCGCCCACAGTGGCCACAACCACAGCAGCTTGTCACCCTATTCATGGTGACCATGTAGAAACACCATCACTAGGACACCCTGGCACAGGCAAGAGATGAGCCAGGAGATCCTGAAGGGTGTCTGCACCCTCTCCCGCCCCCAGGTCAGAAGTCAACCCCACCAGTTAGTCTGCACTGCCATCTTACTGTTTGCAAAGCCACAGTGCATACAGGCAGCAGGTGCCCTCTCTAAGGTGGCACTCCCCATGTGGCACCACAGCCAACACACCTTTGTCACCAGTGACAACATCCACCACCTCCCCACCCCAGGCCATCCAGATCTCTGCTGACACATTCCCCTGGTTTTCCCCTGGGCCCCAGGGCCCTCTCTGCTGCCCAAGGTGCCCACCCCCGTATGCTCTGTGTACAGAGCACGTTAACCACGAATTATACCTCCCACATGCAAACCCGCTGGCCCACGTACCTAACCCCCAACAAAACGCACCGTGACAGCTCCCCAACTTCTGCATTAAAGCCACCCTTTTATAGCAACAGCAACTTCTATCCCTGCTACACGCACGCTCGCAAGACCACCCACGTCCCTAAGGAGCACTGAGACACCACCGAGAACACACGCCACCCCAGCTGGATTTTCAGCCTCCCTCCAGCAGGTCACAGACAGACAGGGAGACTGCCTGGTACCATGCCCCTGGGCAGGGCACTGTTGCACTGGAGGACTCTTCAAGGCCATGAAGCTCATCGCCCTCCTGGCTTCCCACCTTGATTTTCCAATAACATCCACTTCTGTACTCTTTGCAATGCCAGGCACCAAGACTCTTGCTTCCCACGAGCAATCCACTCAAACACCAAGTTCACAGACCAGGTGATACATGCATTCCCGGGGATTACCAGCAGAGTCAGACCTCCTCCACAGAGGGGGTTATGCCTTAAAATACTTGGTCCGGCTCAGTGCCTGTGGCTCAAGCAGCTAAGGTGCCAGCCACATACACCAGAACGGGCCTGTTCGAATCCAGCCTGGGTCCACCAAACAACAATGACGGCTGCAACCAAAAAACAGCCGGGCCTGTAGTCCCAGCTACTTGGGAAGTGGAGGTAGGAGACTCTCTTGAGCCCAAGAGTTGGAAGTTGCTATTAGTTGTGATGCCACGGCACTCTACCCAGGAGGACAGCTTGAGACTCTGTCTCAAAATAAAATAAAATAAAATAACACTTGGCCCACACAAAAGCAGCAGCTTGTAGGTACTTAGCCAGTTCCAACCTTTGGGGCACCCCCCCAAATCTGTTTCCCTGGGAGGAGAGAGGTGACAATACCTTCCTAGGAAAGCATTTATCAGATTTGGCACGGCTAAGTTAACAATTATTTGTTGAGCACCTGTCAAATGTCTTATATTATTCTGGGCTCTGATCCAAGTTCACTTCCTCCAAACCACAGGGTACATACTCCCTACGGTTGTAGGATCCTTGTTCCATCAAGAATGATTGTTAGTTAGCATTTACAACATTTACTGAGCCTCAACACTGTCCTAGCAGGATATAAAATGTCTATTCTTTTCAGTACTATCTTTCCACAACACTGGATTTTAATTGCTTAAAAGAAAAACAATAATACCCTTGAGAGTCAGTGACCTAAGTATTTACCCAGATGAAAAGAACTGCTGAACTAAACCTCCCTTCCTAGATAGGCTTTATCTTCAGACCTTAATATACATTCAAACCCCATCTAGCGCCTTCTCTCCTCGGCTCCCGTCTCTATCAATACTGATCAACAGCAGGCAGGTTTATTCCATGCATTAAAACATAATGAAAAACAATTCCCCGTACATAAAAGAGTTTACCTCAATTAACGCAAAAATTCCCAAAGCTAAATAGGACTTCCAGTAACACTTTATGATTGCTTTTGTTAAAGAAGGCTTCTGTGCATTATCCTCGGCTCTTAAAACTTCTTTGTCCCAGAACCTGCAATAAGTAAAAAGCTGGGTTCAGAGTGTACTCTGCCACAGGGTAAAACGGGGGGAGGTGGCAGGGTCACAGACGAGCATCACAGACAGGTCATTTTGTGGCTGTCCCATAACTGCTGGCTAATTGCTCACAGGGCTCCTCAGAGATTATGTGGTACAGAATCTGTAGCATGAGAAAAACAGGCCTTGAGGAGAAGGCTCCAGTCTCAGGAAACAAACTCCTGCCAAGCCCGGCTGGGTTTGCAGTATCGTTAACAGAACACCCAAGCTAGACACCTTCCTCAGTGATGCCACCTCCCGGGACCAATGTCACACATCCGGGACTCTGGCACAGGCAACACAGGTTTCCCCCAGGCCACAAAGGCACACTGTGCAGGGACAGCCTGAGAGGAGGTGAATGTTCATGGAAAGTCAGGGGATGTGGGCTGCAGGGGGGGCACCATGAAAGGCCAGGCCAGGACGGCGGCACCCATTCCAGACACATGGAGGACTCTTCCTCACCCTTCCATCCCCTCACTGCCCCTCGCTTACCCTTGCAGCTCCTCTCCGAGGTGCTTGGAGCGATCTTCAGGAAGCACTGAGTACATGTCATCTTCTTCTAATCTCCGTTTATGACCGATTTTAAACAAGGGATTGAGCCACCTGTCAAACATTAAGACAAAGGAGAGTGACATATATTCAAAATTACACGTCTGCATTGAAGGGGAATCCTACCTCCGTGGGTCTCATGAAAACTTAAGTTTTTATTGATACATATTAGAGGTACATATTAAATCTACTTTTTGCTGGCTTTTTTTTTGAGACAGAGTCTCACTCTGTCGCCCTCAGTAGAGTGCTCTGTTATCATAGCAAACAACAACCTCAAACTCTTGGGCTCAAGCCATTCTCTTGCCTCAGCCTCCCGAGTAGCTGTGACTATAGGCACCTGCCACAATGCCTGGCTACTTTTTAGAGATGGGGTCTTATACTTGCTCAGGCTAGCCTTGAACCTACAAGTTCAGGCAATCCACCTGCCTCAGCCTCCCAGAGTGCTAGGATTACAGGAGTGAACCACAGCACCCAGCCCTGTTTTGTTTTGTTTTTTTTAAAGATAGTGTCTCGCTCTGTCTCCCAGTTTGGAGGGCAGTGGCTCTATCATAGCTCATTGCAGCCTGATCTCCTGGGCTCAAGTGATCCACTTGATTTAGCCTCCCAAGTAGCTGGGACAAAGGGCTCAAGCCACCACAACTGGCTTTTTTTTTTTTTTCAATAGAGATGGGCATCTCACCACATTGCCCACGCTGAGCCTTTAATTCTTGGTTGGCCTCAAGTAATTGTCTTGACTTGGCCTTTTAAAGTGTTGAAATTACAGGCGTGAGCCACCACACCCAGCCTAAACCTACATTTTAAATATATAGAGCTACAAAAATAAATAAATGTTCTCTCTTTCTCTTTCTTCCTAGCTCCATCCAAGGACAGGCCCTAGAAACAATGACATTCTGGCAGCTGTGATGAGCACACCAGAGCCCAGACCTTGGTTTCTAGTACCCCTGTCCCCCAAAAGGGCTCCTTGAAGAAACAGCTGATTCCAAGGCTGGGGCAGAGAAAGTACAAGGTGAGCCATGAATATCCTTTTGTGTCATAAAATAAGGAGATATTCAAAGAATCATGAGAATGAAAAATAGAGCCAGGGTGAAGGGGTCCCACTAGACGAATCTGGGATAAATTAAAAAAAAATAATGACAGCAGTGAATCATAATCCATTGAATCCAGGAATCCTTACTGAGACAAAAAACAGTGGGGGGCAAAGAAAGATGCTCTCAGAAGAAGCAGCCATGGGTAAGAAATTTTTCAATGGAAGCTAAAACTAATGGCTGACAGTTTGATAAGATATTTATATAATCTCAAATTATCACTCTATAAATCATTATGAAAGAAAAAAGCAGTAACTGTGCAGTACAAAAAACTTTTTTCAAATCTTTAGGGATTCTTTTCACATAAAAAAATTAAAATTGTCATTATCCAGGGTGGTGCCTGTGGCTCAAAGGAGTAGGGCGCCAGCCCCATATGCCAGAGGTGGCAGGTTCAAACCCAGCCCTGGACAAAAACTACAAAAAAAAAAATTGTCATTATCCATTATGAATCATTTAAATGAGGATTTTTTTTTTTTTTTTGAGACAGAGTGTCATTCTGTCACCCCCAGATAAATGCTATGGCATCAAAGCTCACAGCAACCTCAAACTATTTTTTTTTTTTTTTTTTTTTTTAGAGACAGAGGCTCACTTTGTCGCCCTCGGTAGAGTGTTGTGGTGTCACAACTCACAGCGACCTCCAGTTCTTGGACTTAGGCTATTCTCTTGCCTCAGCCTCCCAAGTAGCTGGGACTACAGGCGCTCGCCACAACGCCCTGCTATTTTTGTTGTTATTGCAGTTTGGCTGGGGCTGGGTTTGAACCCGCCACCCTCAGTATATGGGGCCGGCGCCCTACTCACTGAGCTACAGGCACCGCCCCAACCTCAAACTCTTGGGCTCAAGCAATCCTATTGTCTCAGTCTCCTGAGTAGCTGAGACTATAGGCACCTGTTACAATGCCGGTTAGTTTTTCTATTTTTAGTAGAGACAGGGTCTCATTCTTACTCAGGTCCCCATCGGCTAGGATTCAGAGTGCTAGGATTACAGGCGTGAGCCACCATGCCTGGCTTAAATGATAATCATTAATGTGCAGAGATAGTCCAGAGATAAAGACGATGTTACTGATTGTGCCAGAATAAAGAACTTCCAAAGCCAGACAACGACCCATGAAAGTAGAGATGGTGTTCCTCCTACTGACTGCTTTCTCCTGAATACAGTATGAGCAAAAAGGAGGTGCTCAGGGAATACTCGCTGAATAAATAAGTATCTATGGATCACTAGGGAAGCAGGAACAGAAAATGAGATTTAGATTTTTTTACCTCTAAAGAACCCTCCCTGGTCCAGAAAACTAGAAGATTGGCTTCTACTCCCCGCAATGGCAATGCGGACCCCGGGTCCCCACACCCTCGGTCATTCTCCCTTCTATTTCTAAGATCTCAGCACCTCCATGACTCCTGCTAGTCACTAAATATCCCTCCATCTCAATTTCCTTCCAAAAAAAGTATAAATCCATGAACTTTGCCACCAAACAGACTTGAAAGCCTATGTACCACTTATTCTGTCATTTTTCTAAGTTCAAGTTCTTAGCCCTGGGACTTGCATTGAGAATACTGTGCTGAAAAGCCTTGAGCATGCCTCAACCAGAAACCCACTGGTGACAGAGTCTGGACTTTGTCACTTTCTGGTTGTGTGTATAATTTCTCTCCATATGAGGTGTTGGGCAACAGAAGACTTGGAGGTAACACCTTCCACAGGTACTGAGACAATCAAATGGTACTGCCTGAACACTACCAAGTTCCAAGAGCCGGACAGCCACCATCCTGACATCGCTCCTAAGTTCCAACAGACAGTACCAGCCATTGTCACAGCTCTCACGGAACCATATTTGGGCTCCATTAGAAAAACTCTAATAACATTGGTGGATACAATTACTCGATTAAGCAAAAGCCTATAGCATCACTTCCAGCAGGTGGAAGAGGCTCTCTTAGACAAGAGTTATTAGAGAGGTTTGATGTTTTATTTAATGTTTTTGTTGACTTTCGGGGGTTCCCCTCCCCCAATAATTTGGAAAGTTCTGAAGAGTGGTTTCTCAAAGTACAATGGTAAAAACACCAGATCCAGACTCCAATGTCCTGGACTACGGTCCTGGCTCTTCCTCACTCATCCTGACCAAGTTCTAAATTTCGATGAACTTCTCATTCCCCACATACACAAGCAGAGAAGGGAGAAGGAAATAAAAGCTAACCTACTTGGTGGTTGCTAAATCCCCTCCGTTTCCCTTTCTCTCTCTCTCCTTTTCCCTGTCACATCTCTCTCCCAGCATAAACCATCTCCTCGACACTGGATAGGACCTGGATGGTTCTCTTTTTCTTTCTCCTTTCTGACCGTTTTTATAACAACTGGCCAAGATGGAATTAAAATATTATTTAATTACTTGATACTCACTGAATCAAGACTGTTCTAATTTTAATGGTCAAGTTCAATATTCTTCAGAAGCCAGGCCCTAATAGAACCATTTTAAATGGTTATTCATTTGCATGACCCCGAAATTATTCTCCACAAAAGAAAAAAAGCTCCACCATCTTTAACAGAACTAAGCAGCATATAAAACAGATTTGAGAGAGAAGATCCCTTCTCTGTAACCACTGGACTCATCCCTGGAAACATGGGATTCATGAGGCCAGTGAGAAAGCAAATCTGTGCTCAGACTCACGAGGGTGACGGCCAAAGCCATAAGCTTAGGATCTGCCTTAAAAAAAATAAAAAAATTGTTTGCTCCTGATTCCTAACAATAGACAGTCATTCCCCCTCGTCTGCAGTTTTGCTTTCTGCATGTTCAGTTACCCACGGTTGACTGAAAATATTAAATGGGAAATTCCAGAAATAAACAGTTCCTAAGCTTTAATTTGCGTGCCTCTCTGAGTAGCATGAGGTAATCTCCGCCGTCCCACCCAGGATGGGAATCGTCCCTTTGTGCAATGTCTCCAAAAGTCTCCACTCCCCGCCATTCGTCACTGAGTAGCTCTCGCCACCACCAGACTGTTAGGGTAATGCAGCATTCACATAATCCCCATGTGACTTAAACATGCCCACAAAGAGCAGTGATGCTGGCCATTCAGATATGCCAAAGAAAAGCCGTAAAGGGCATCCTTTAAGTGAAAAGGTGAATGTTTTTGACTTGTAAATTGAAAGAAAAGAAGAAAAAAATTTAAATCATATACTGAGGTTGCTAAGACCTAGGGCAGGAATGTGAAATTGTGAACAGTATAGCTGTTCTGTTTTATTATTAGTGCTGTTAATCTTGTATGTGCCCGGATTTATAAATTAAATTTTATGGCTCAGTGACTGTAGCTCAAGCTGCTAGGACACCAGCCACATACACCAAGGCTGGCGGGTTCGAATCCAGCCCAGGCCCACCAAACAACAAATGATGACTATAACCAAAAATTAGACAGGCGTTGTGGTGGGTGCCTGTAGTCCCAGCTACTTGGGAGGCTGAGGCAAGAGGATCACTTAAGCCCAAGGTTGCTGTGAGCTGTGACACCACATAACTCTATCCAGGGCAACAGCTTGAGACTCTGTCTCAAAAAGAAAAAAAAAATTATAATAGCTATGTATCTGTAGGAAAAAAACATAACATATTTAGAATTCAGTAGCATCTGAGACTTTAGGCATCCATGGTTGGGGGGGTGTCTTGGAACTTATCCCCCCATGGATTCAGGACACTATTATACAATCTAAAAAGAGACATTCCAGATACACAGAAGGTATGTAACTACATGGCCTCAATGCTTCCTTCCATGAAAATTATCTATTTTGAAGTCACAAAGTAGTAAAGAACTAAAGTTCTGGTGCCAGGAATTATAACACCTATCTATCGCATTTCTTAAAACACTGTCTGCTGGTTCACACCCCACCCTAAACCCTGAACTCCTAACACTGGAGCATCCACAAGTCCTAATGCCTTTTGTTCTTCATTCAATTCCAGGGCGGCTCCTGTCCTTCCTGCATTTCCAAGTAAAATGTCTGATAAGGCCTTTCACGCTCTCCATACCTGCACAGAATAAAGGTTAGCACACAGCCAACCATTTCCTAAGAAATGATGCTCTGTGAAGTTTCCATTCAGTATCTGCAGAGACAAGTCTCCATATAAACAAAAGATTAAGTGTTCCTTCCAGATGTGCACAACATCCTCCTGTGAATTTTGGTGGAAATGGAATTTTTATAAACAGAACTAGATTATATTTTACTTTCTACATGGCACTACACAGAGAATTTCTCATGGTAGTATATGTTTTCCTCTCAATCTGGTGTTTCAACAGCTTTAAGATATATATAAAATAATTTTCCAAAATGATGGTCATATCATTTCTTTATTATTTCCATTTGTAAACCCTTGTATACTAAACATAAAGAGACAAAAAAAAAAAAAAAAAAAAAAGATGGTCATAATTTTGCTTTAAAAAACAACGCCCGGTGCCTACGGGCCTTGATGAGCGCCCCTGACTCATCACTACCTCCAGCGTAACACCTCCTTATCTTGGGTATTATCTAAATTTAAGATTGTCCACAACAGAACACCTCATCTTCCTCAGAAAACCCTATTCCTCCCACCATTTTCCCTCTCTGTTATCAGCAGTCACATCTCAGATTAAGAAAAAAAAGAAAACCCTGAGGGTCACCCACACTTTGTAGCTCTCCTGTCACACACACCTAAGCCATCAGCAAAACCTTCACGGTGTATCCAGAAAGGACCACACTGACCCTCCCATAAGGCCCACTCTTTGCCTTAGTCCTCGATTAAATTTCCTACTCAACACCTGTCACCATTTGAAAGCCTATTACATTTCACCTTTTTTTTAAATGATGTTTTCCTTCAAAGCATCTATGGTCCACAAGGACAGTGGTTTTTATGTGTTGTTTGCTGCTAAACACATGTCACATGAATAAACACACCCTCCAAAAATCCCCTATTTTATCATTAGTTTATGGTATCAAACAAAGCAATCCTGAGTTAAAGAGAAGTCTGTAAAAGTGAAGGTTTCCTAAAGACATTGGTTCCTAGCCTGGAAACAGCAAAGGGGTTTCTGGAAGATGGTGAAATGATACAGATGGGTGCAAATGTGCATTATCTACCCAGCGACTGAATGCTGGCCACGCTGCGTGGGGGAGGGCTGGTGTAGCCCACTGCCAGCAAGGCTTCTCCTCCAAGACCCCAGCAATTCTACTCAGATCCTCAACCCGCATATCCAGGGAGCAAACGTAAAATAAACGAAATGCTTTGGGTTCACTAGATACACCCTCCTCACAAAGTTTCCCACGACTCGCTCCAAGGAGAGAACACCATGCCTGATTACCTTAATCTTCACCCGTGCTCTGCAGCCCTAAATAGCTATTCTCCATACCCTCAAGTTCAACTCTCACCCAGGCAAGGATGCTGCAACGGATCCAGTGTGAGATCAGAACACCCACAGCATAGACCTTGCTCACCTCCCTCCCGGGGGTCCCCCGACACCTCCATTCCCTCTGCTTTGAGCTCCATGTGGCCCCCCACCATGCCACCAGCATCTCCGAAAGTTCCTATCCCAGAGCTTCAAGTCCTTTCTCTGGCTCATCCCAGCCTTCCTGTTTCCCTGTTCCCCCACTTCACAGCATCCTAGTCTTACCAGTGTCTCCCTGACACTTCTCCCACACTGCAGTCAACACTGAGAATCTACGGCTACTGTACATGTTTAACTGCCCAAGTCCTCTTCATATAAAAGACATGTTTGACATGTGTTCCATAATTACTAAGAGAATAAAATAAGGGTATGCAAATCAGATATTTCTGCTGCCCGATTCAACGTGATTGACTCAAGCAAGGATTAAAGCACTCTTCATTGCAACTAGTTAAGAATCATGTATTAACCAGAGACTCTCTACCCTAGAGTTAGCCCTCATGGCCACCTCCCAGGTAA
Source organism: Perodicticus potto (assembly GCA_963574655.1). Classification (NCBI taxonomy): domain Eukaryota; kingdom Metazoa; phylum Chordata; class Mammalia; order Primates; family Lorisidae; genus Perodicticus; species Perodicticus potto. Next base: position 16,864 of record CAUYRH010114070.1, on the reverse strand, counting down.
GAGTTCATTGTCCACAAGATCCCTCCGAAGCCCATAAATATGTGACGTTGACTCTCCTCTGAAAATCTGGCAATTAGTGCCTGTTCAAATCAAAGGCTTTATTCCAAATGATTAAACCTCATCCTCCAAAGATATGACACAGCATTTGCTTCCAAGTTCAAGGAACCCCTCGTGTGACTAAGAAAGAAGATTGTTTAACAAAGCATGTCATACCAGCCATTTGAATTTGTACCCCAAGAAGCATGGATAGGACTACACAGCTGACTCTTGAATAATGCAGGGGTTAAGTCAGGGGCACCAATCTCCCATGCAGTCAAAAATCCACATATTTTTTTTTTTTTTTTTTTTGAGACAGAGCCTCGAGCTGTCACCCTGGATAGAGTGCCGTGGCATCACAGCTCACAGCAACCTCCAATTCCCGGGCTCAAGCGAGTCTCTTGCCTCCGCCTCCCAAGTAGCTGGGACTACAGGCGCCCGCCATAATGCCCGGCCATTTTTTGGTTGCAGCCGTCATTGTTGTTTGGCGGGTCCGGGCTGGATTCGAACCCACCATCTCAGGTGTACATGGCTGGCGCCTTAGCCTGTTGAGCCACAGGCACCGAGCCCAAAAATCCACATATTACTTTTTTTTTTTTTTTTTTGAGACAGAGCCTCAAGCTGTCACCCTGGATAGAGTGCCGTGGCATCACAGCTCACAGCAACTTCCAATTCCTGGGCTCAGGAGAGTCTCCTGCCTCCGCCTCCCAAGTAGCTGGGACTACAGGTGCCCGCCACAATGCCCGGCCATTTGTTGGTTGTAGCCGTCATTGTTGTTTGGCGGGCCCGGGCTGGATTCGAACCTGCCAGCTCAGGAGTACGTGGCTGGAGCCTTAGCCCGTTGAGCCACAGGCGCCGAGCCATAAAATCCACATACAACTTTTTTTATTCTTCTTTTGTTTGTTTAGCACCCTGGTGCACAGGGCCAGCACTCTAACCACTGAACTACAGGGCACCCACCCACACATGTAACTTTTTACACCTGAAAAACTTAATGACTAATAGCCCTACCGTTGACCTTACCAATAACATAGTCAATTAACACATATGTTGTGAGTTATATGTATAATATGCTGTGTTTTTACAATAAAATAAGCTAGAGAATAGAAACTATTAGCAAGACGATCAGAAGGAAGAGAAAATATTATTCCTGAAGTGAGAGTGCATCCTCATAAAGGTCTTCATCTTCATCATCCTCATGTTGAGTGGGCTGAGGGGGAGGAAGAGGAAGAGTTGGTCTTGCTATTCCAGAGGTGGCGGAGGCAAAGAAAATCCAAATCTAAGTGGACCCTTACACATCAAACCCATGTTGCTCAAGGGTCAAATGTACCTTACAGGGGCAAAGAATTATTCTGGACACTAAATAACATGCATGTGAACCTGTAATTCACTTTTTCTTTTTAATTAAGAGGATGCCTACTCAAGGCTAAACAACAGATATAATTTACTCAGTTATCTTAATCCCAGATTGCTCAAAGTTTATCAGTCCCTGGGAAATAAGCCTGCATTTGCTCCAGCCCGGGAGATGTGTCGCCTGCCTCAGCTTGCTGCGAAGCCTTATGCTCCAGCCTCACCAGTGTGAGCACACTCAGGCCACCAGGAGCCCCAGCCTGCTTTTCCAGTCCCAGATTTCACGTGTCCCAACAAGAACCCCGCCGCACACCTAGGCGGGCTCCCCACTTGTACCCTGAACACACCTTGCTACTCTACCTTCACCTCCTGGTTTTAGTTTGTTGGGTTTGGTTTTAAATTTTAATAGACTTTACTTTTTTTAAGAAGTTTTAGGTTCACAGCAAAATAAGCAAAAAATACAGAGATTTCCCAGAGGCCCCCTGCCCCCCACATACACACTTCCCTACTATCAACGCTCCCCACCAGAGGGGTACTCGTTACAATCTATGAACAAACACTGATGCACCATTGTCACCCAAAGACCACGGTTTATTCCGGGTTCACTCACGGTGTTCCATATTCTATGGGTTTGGACAAATGTATAAGGACACATACCCACCACCTCAGTATCAGACAGGGCAGTTTTGTTGCCATAAAAATCCCCTGTGCCCCACCTGTTCATCCCTCCCTCGCCCCCTACTCCAGGCAGACGCTGATCTTTTCCCTCTGCCCATAGTTCGCCCTTTTCCAAAATGCCATATAGTTGAAATTATACAGCAGGCAGCGTTTTCTGATTGGCTTCTTTCCCTTCATAATACACATTTAACATTCCTCCAGCTCTTTCCATAGCTTCTGAATAATATTTCATGGTCTGAACCTAGCACAATTTACTTAGCCATTCACCACCTAAGGGCACCTTGATTGCTTGCAGATTTTGGCAATTAATGAATAAAGCCCCTACAAGCATCCACGTGCAGGTTTCTGTGTGGGGACATACGTGTTTTAAACTCACTCAGATAAATACCAAAGAGCACATCGGATTGCACACTAAGAGTATGTTTACTTTTGTAAGAAACCACCAAACTTACAAAGCGGCTGCACCATTTTGCATTCTCACCAGCAATGAGTGAGTTCTGTGCCTCCTTCCCTTTTATCAGACTTAACTGTCCCCTGCTTGAACTTCTAGCTCTTCCTTGGAACCCTCTCTGACTTCTCTCTCCAGCAAACCACTCCTTCCCTGAATCCATAGGCAATTTGATGTGGCTTCTATCAAAAATCCCTACTACCTACCCTCATGTCCAAAGTCACCCAAGGAAGACCCACAAATAACCTGGCCCTGGCAGCAAACACATTTGGTGTGGTGCACATTAATGTTTAAAAAAGTAAGAGCTAAAAGAGCAAAGGGAATTTCCCATAAGAATCCAGATCGCCAAGACTGGGAAGGTCTGCTGACACTGTCCACACTTCCCCATGCTATGCCGACATTTCCACTCTACCCTACTTCAGCCAAAGAGAAATGCCAGCCATCGTGCACCTATGTTCACAGCAGTCCTATTCAGGACGACTGAAGCCTGGAAGCAACCCAAGTATTCACCAATATATGACATATGAATAGACAAACAAAATATTCCTGACAATGGAACATTAGTGAGTCCAAAAAGAAATTCTCACAGGCTGAGGCACAGCGGCAGAAAGCAATCCCAGCCTGGGGCCCAGCAGCCCTCTTTGAATGCCTATGGGAGCAGGGGAATGTGCAGGTCAGCCGAGGTCAGTAAATCATTCAACAAATGCTCCAGCCCCCTCAATAAGTCATTTGTTGTTGAAAGAATGCTGCCCTTAAAAGCACTTTTAGCTGTGGCAAATTACTAATTATTGGTTAGTTTTCCTTGGAGTCGGCCTGCCCTAGCTACTGGTGGGCCCCACGGCCCAGCCCAGGGCCTTCTTCAGGCAGGGCTGAAGTGAGGGTGGGTGCTGGGCTGGGAAAGCACACAGTCTCACAGGAAGACCCACCCTACCTCCTTAGAATCCCCACCTGCCTCGTTAAAACCCTCTTCTCCTAAGGCAGGGTTTCTCATTCTCAGTATGACTCACATCTGGATAACTGTTGTGGGAGGCTGTCCTGTGCATGGTGGGTCAGTTAACAGCCTCCCTGGACTCTACACTCAAGAATCCAGTAGCATCCCCACCCCTAACTATGACAGCCAAAAACATCTGCAGACATTGCCTGGCTGGCAGAACTCACACTGATCAGAATCCAGCCACTAAGGTTATCTCGTCCTTCTGGAAAAGCTACAGATTTTTACTTCAAAGACACAGGACCATAGTAACAGTCTCTTAGCTACAAGGACATGAAGCCATTACTCTATTCTCTCTCCTCCAGGAGACCACCCTTGATCTATGCTAACGTATTGCTGACCAGTCCCGAGTTACCTGGTCACCTGGGTAAAACTGCCTGTCAACAATGTGTTAAGATGTTGGAGGAGACTGAGTGATTCTATATTATAAGCAGCTGAGGGATGAGGCAGTAGAAAGAATAAAATAGTCGGCTCGGCGCCTGTGGCTCAGCGGGCTAAGGCGCCAGCCACATACACCTGAGCTGGCGGGTTCGAATCCAGCCCAGGCCCGCCAACCAACAATGGTGGCTACAACCTAAAAATGGCCGGGCGTTGTGGCGGGCACCTGTAGTCCCAGCTACTTGGGAGGCAGAGGCAGGAGACTCATTTAAGCCCAGGAATTGGAGGTTACCATGAGCTGTGATGCCACAGCACTCTATCCAGGGTGATAGCTTGAGGCTCTGTCTCAAAAAAAAAAAAAAAAAAAGAATAAAATAGGCTGAATTTGGGACTGGGTGTTGAGACTGGGAGGAATGAATCTCTGCTATGTCAACAGAGACTGACGATCAGATGGGTCAAGCCTGGTCACAAGCTATGCACAGAAGCTACCTCTGGGCTCCCCAGCTCACCCAGGATCTATCTTCTGCATAGCAAAGGTTCTCCAAGAGCGCTCCAGTACCAGCGTCCCCTGACCAGTCAGACACGCACATTCTCAGGGCCTGCCCCAGGCCTATGAATCAGAAACTCTCAGAGCAGGGCCCAGCAAGCTTACCAAGTCCTCCAGGTGATGTGGGTGCAGGCTCACGTCAGAGCCCTGCTGTCCGGTGCGCTTTGCCATACCAGAGGGGAAGCTCCTATCTGCTGTATATGCCGACAGCTCCAACCCTAAATCACTAGCAAAATCCCAGCCTAAACCTGGGATTAAAGAAAACCCCATAGATATCCCAATCCCGTCCCAAATGACTAAATCAGAGTAAGGCAAAATGGAGCCCAATCCCCACCCCAGCAGATCTGGGCCATTGGTCAGGTCTGAGAACCATCTGTAAAGCAGACAGTGTGCGTGGCCACCTGGGAAGTTACACGGGGTTTCCAGAAAGAGACAAAGTTGGAGCAAACTCCAGGAGAATAATCGAGAGTTCACTGAGGAGACAAGGGAGGAAGACAGGCCAAGTTTGTCTGAAAAATGGAGCCACACGGCCAGGATGTATTGCTTGGATACAGCAGAGACAAAAGCAGCACGGAGCTTGGTGTGACAATGGGATGACCAGAGGGGCCTGTCTTCCAAACTCAGGAATGTGAACTTACTCTGAATTTAACAAGAGAATAGTGGAAGTTCTTAAGCTACTTTGTAGATGATGGGCTATGGAAGGCGAGGAAACCAGTCGGGAAACATGACCCTTCACTCCAGCAAAGTAGATCCACTCGCCCTCTAACAACACAAATCTTACCTCCCCTGGCTTGGTCCTAACTCTGGGACTCTACTAATCTACCACAGAAATAAGCCACCTAGACTAGAAGACAGGGTCTAAAACTCAACGTCCTATGTCTAATTCACTCTAAAATATCAAAACAAGAAAAAAAATTGCAACCCAAATCATCCTTTCAAAAACTGTTTTTCAAGTCCTATTTAATACAAAATGAAGAAGCGACTCTCAAATACTATTCTTAAATTCATTAAATTAGCACAGCAGCGGCTGGGCACAGTGGCTCACACCTGTAATCCTCCCCCTCTGGGGGGCCAGGGCAAGGCCCATTGCTTCAGCTCAGGAGTTTGAGACCAAGATCTCTTGAGCCCAAGAGTTTGAGGTTGCTGTGAGATATGATTCCACGGCATTCTACCCAGGGTGACAGAGTGAGAGTCTGTCTCAAAAATAAATAAATAAATAGCAGTAATATTAAAAAAAAAAAAACCACACCTATGAGACAGCAGTTTTGCTTATCAGCAAAGCATGCATTAAATTCATCCCCATTTGGTGGCACCTGTGGCTCAAAGGTGTAGGGCGCCGGCCCCATATACTGGAGGTGGTGGGTTCAAACCTGGCCCCAGCCAAAAATTGCAAAAAATAAATAAATGAATAAATAAATACATTCATCCCCATTAAAAGATGCTAGAAAGGGATGCCAATCAATACACTAGTATGGGTGGTCACATAGCTATTGAAGGAGGAAGAAAAAAACAGATAAAGTAATAAGATTTGTACACACACAGTTTTACACCATTACAAAGTCCAACCCAAGATTATTAAATGTGATAAACTAGCACACTGGAGTTATAAGATGTACAATAAACAAACAAAAATCAACCACATTGCTATATTCTAATGGCACTGGGGGAACGGAACGTTTATGTGGATAAATTACTTAAGAAATTAAAGAATAAGTAGTCCAAAAGTTTAAAAACAAAGGAAGAGTGTCCACAAGTAAGGTGGGAGACTGTCAGCCAGCATGAGCCCATGTTACTGGGAGCAGCCTGGCAAGCACATCACTGGGCCCCTCAGAAGCTCTTACCCAGAGCTTAAGGCCTGGGAAACTGCCTGTGAGGGCCAGCGTGTCTCAGCGGGGCCGGACCAAGGGACTAGTAATGAATGCTACAAAGCTGGTACATTCTTTGCCTCTGAAATTTAACTTTTAGAAATCTACTTATTCCACAGAACAAGCTTTAAACCCCAAGAAGAGGGCCACTACTTCATCACCCCCGACCTAGGCCAGTACCGGGGCCACAGAAGGTGCTGAAGAGGTATTATCCAGATGAGAGTTGGATGGTTCAGAATTAATGAATCAGTCAAGTTTTATGACTATACTCGTGGTACTATTTTTAAAAATAGCTCCAACAGATAAACGGCTACATAATACAAACATATGGAATATTTCAGTGGTGGTGTAAAATAACCAGCAGAGTGCTTAAGTTACAAAATGTGTCATTTATATTGAGTAACTGAATTTTAAAAAGCAAGGAAAGGAGCCCAAAGCTGCTACTACAGCTTCCAGTGGAGTGGCCACGAGTAAACGAGGCTCTGGAAATTCTTGACAAGATGGGAGATTGGCTTTAGGGTGTCTCCTGCTTTGCCACCATAGAAATGGTTTCTGGAGAAACTTGTTTCTCACTTTAGGACTCTTTGCAGGAATTTGGCTGCCCAGGAACTTGAGTGGCATTGACCTGAGGGCACCTCAGCCAGCTGGGTAGTCGTGAAGACAAACAGAATCCCCATGCCATACCTAAACCTTGCAAAAACAGAGCCTAAGCTGTCACTATCACAAGATACGGCCTGATGGAGTCCGAAGTCTGACCTGGATAGGCACGTTCTCCTTCCCGGCCTGGTTTCCTTGTGTTCCCTCAGTCTACTCAGAAATCCATTCTTAGGGCTCGGCGCCTGTGGCTCAACGGGCTAAGGCGTCAGCCACATACACCTGAGCTGGGGGGCTCGAATCCAGCCCGGGCCCGCCAAACAAACAATGACGGCCGCAACCAAAAAATGGCCAGGCGTTGTGGCGGGCGCCTGTAGTCCCAGCTACTTGGGAGGCAGAGGCAGGAGACTCGCTTGAGCCCAGGAATTGGAGGTTGCTGTGAGCTGTGATGCCATAGCATTCTATCCAGGGTGACAGCTTGAGGCTCTGTCTCAAAAAAAAAAAAAAGAGGTCAGGCTTCAGCTAAAGTGTTGCCTCTATTCTGGGAAGTTCTGTACATAATTACCAAGTTTCTGCAGGGGTGATCTTTGATCTTACCCTGAGAAATAACAATGATGTTTAACAAATCCCTAAAATAAAAACTACATATACATGTGCACGTGGACACACCCTCACAAACACACAATGTAAAACCTGAATAAAGCCCCCCAAATGTCCACAGACTAATGATGAAAAAGAATAAATTACATCAAGGAAAATTTAAAAGAACTGTTGATCAGGACAAGTTTGAAGCTGACTTTGTGTTTTGGGGGAAAGGACAGGACACTCAGAGCAGGGGCTGGCAAAATCTTATTTCTTGACCTTGGTGGCAGCTTACCAGGATGTTACCATTATAATTCCTTCAAGTAACGTGTTTGTCTAATATTCTGGTTTTATAATATGACGGTTTAAAAAATGTGAAGAAAATGTACAATGTGGATTTCAATGGATAATCTAACAGTGTATATATAATCACATATAGATCATTTCCTAGAAATAATTTGTGACAATTGCATAAGGAATGTAAAGCAACTTAACATCAGAGTGGAGTTTTGCTTTTATTTAAAAAAAAAAAAAAAAGGCAATGAAATAACATTCTTATTTCAGCATTATATTTGGGGGAGGGGGAACCCACCTTGCCATTCAAGGCAGGAAGTGAGTAGACAAAGGGTTATGATTGAGAGTTGATACCTGCTGACACACACAGATGGGCACTTAGGCCCTCATTATACTGGTCCCCTGCTTTTATATAACACATGCTTATCATTTTCCATCATAAAAGAAAGGAGGCTGGGCACTTTAGGAGGCCAAGGCAGGAGGATCACTAGATCCCAAGAGTTCAAGACCAGCTTGGACAACACAGAGAGACCCCATCTCTACAAAATAATTTAAAAAGTAAATTATTGGGTGGGTGTGGTGGCTCATGCCTGTAGTCCCAACTAGGGACTACTAGGGAGGGTGAGTTGGGAGAACCAGTTAAGCCTAAGAGACGGAGGCTGCAGTGAACTATGATTGCACCACTGCATTCCAGCCTAAGCAACAGAGCAAGACCCTATCTCTTAAAAAAAAAAAAAAGAAAGAAAGAAAGAGGGCGGCCCCTGTGGCTCAGTGGTAGGGCGCCGGCCCCATATACCAAGGGTGGTGGGTTCAAACTTGGCCCTGGCCAAACTGCAACAAAAAAATGGCCGGGTGTTGTGGCGGGCGCCTGTAGTCCCAGATACTTGGGAGGCGGAGGCAGGAGACTCGCTTGAGCCCAGGAATTGGGGGTTGCTGTGAGCTGTGATGTCACAGCACTACATCCAGGGTGACAGCTCGAGGCTCTGTCTCAAAAAAAAGAAAAGAAAAGAAAAGAAAAACAAATGGGAATGGGGGAAGGAAAGGTAAGCATAATATTGACTGCTGAACACCACCACAGCTTAGCTCACCCAATCCTTGGTCCATTTGAGTCTGGCCCTTCCTTCTCCCTCATTCCTACCTTGACTCTATTTCCCAGCTTCCCCCGGGCAAGCCCCTGTGGCATGGAAGAGGGAGGGAGGTCGGCCACTACCACCCCTCTACTCCTCCCCCTGCCCCACCTCAGAACCTGGAGGACCAGCTTCAACCCAGCGCACAACAGGGGCTGGCCTGGGCCCGTGCATACCAAGTACTCAGAGACCTCCTTAAACTACAGATTCTCACTCACTTCATGTTCGTCTGGGGGTGAGGCTTAAGACCAGCACTGTTCCCAAGCCCCAAGTGATAGAAATGCTACTAGTCTGCAAACACGGCTTTGAGTAGCCAGGCTCTTGGCCAGTGAATTTCAATCTCTGTGCCACTGTTCGCCGGTGTGCTGTCACAGGATTTTAGGGGTACCGCAAACATTTTTAAAGATCATTAATTAAATTATTTGCCAAAGAAGTTCAAAGCACAGTCAGTCTATTCTTTCTGTTACTTTTTCTGATCAACATAATTTAAGTGTGCCGTGTAAGTTTAACTATAGGTTCAAGTGTGCCGTGAGAAAAAAAAGGTTAAAAAACAGTGCCCTGGGCAGTGCTGCCACCTCAGGTTTCTTCTTGTTTCTGACCCTTCAAAGATGACGGTCAAATGATAAATAGCAGAACCTACACCCCAAAAGACCCAACCAGGAATAGCCAGATGGCCTTTCTTTCTTGACCCATAACAAAGTTTAATTCAGATCTCCAATCTTCAAGGGCAGCTATCAAATGAATCCAGAGACAGCTGCAGAGAGATTATATTGAGCATGCTACATGATAGGAGTTGGCTGAGTTCTATCAAAAACATTATCTGCCACCCTGAGTCACAGACTCGGCCATACACTGTGAGCTCTCCAAAGCCTTCAGCGCTCTGAAGCAGAGGATAAGAAGGTCACACACCAGCCCGTGAATGGCCTTTGGTTCACACAGGCCCCCACTAGCTGCGCCATTACTTACGCAGAAGCCCACAGAGAACTTGTTTATTCTTTGTGGACACAGCTATGATTAACAGATTACTACTCTATAAAACTTTGGCAAATATTTGCAACCCCTCAGCCCCCATCAAGCTAGCTAGCAGTCGTGTGTTTATGAATATTACCATGTTTGTCCCAAATTTTCCAGAAACAGATGACAATTTGCAGCAATCCTCAAGAATACTTTCAGAAACCCTGGTTTACAGCAGAACCTTTTGGTTAACTTTATGATCCCTTTCTATTTACGTAACAGACATTGGTCCTAACAGAAACAGAGCCCAAAGCAACCACACAGCTTCCTACTAAAGCGAAAGAAGCCTCTGATCACCATGAGCCTGCGAAACAGGCTGAACTAAACGCCCAAGAAGTCTAATCACATGGCTCTGCCCACTAACTTTAAAGAAAAGTCAGTTTGGATTCCTGAAAAATCTAAAGTATTGAATATACTCTGAGAGGTACAGGCTGAGTAAGCAAGTACCAAGATAACTTCCTCGGGGGAAATGCTCCAGCCAGTCCTTTAAACACAGCCACTGTTTGGTCAAATGTGTTTTACAACTGACTCCAGGCAACTTAATTTATACTGTTCCTTTGCCTTAAAAAAACCTGTCACGGCAGGGAAAAGGTTAATCTTCCAGACCAGACTCTGTATAAAATGACCACAAATTTCATGTTTAAACATAAACTCTAAATTGATCCTCTCTACTTTTAGTGTTTTTACTTTTTACAGTTCTCCTAAGCGTCTGATAAACTGGAGAACTATTATACTGCTTTAGAAACTGTCGTGCTCAGCAAACCTAAACACTTGCTACTTAACATGAAATCACACACACATACACACAAAATGGGAACTTGGCTATTTTTTGTCCTCAAAAAAGACAAGAAAGAAAACAAATAGATATTCATCCACAAAAACTCAGGCAATTGCATCTACAGCAATTGATTTTTTTTCCTAATTCAAAAAGCCATTTATGGCCAAGGGCAGTGCCTGTAATCCCAGCACTTTGAGAGGCCGAGGTGGGAGGGTGCTTGAGGACAAGAGTTCAAGACCAGCCTGGGCAACACAGCCAGACCCGATCTCTCCAAAAAAAAAAAAAAAGGTAACTAAAAAGAAAGCAATTTATGCTGTATTTATGGTCCTCTACTTATCTGGAATCTTCTCTGATGCTTCCAAACCTTTTCCCAAAGTCACTAAACCAACAGCACGCTACCATTATTCCTGACACTTTCTTTTCCTGATGTTATTTCAGTTTTGACAAGGTGGGCCCTCCTGCAGCACAGAAGTGAGTTTCAAGGTGCAAGGCCATCTTTCCTAGACTTACTGTAGCTTACGGGCTCCTGAATAACACCCTCTGCCATTGCTTTCTTTTCTTTCTGGGTCCCTTTCTTTGGGGTTATGTCTCTTCAGGTCCACCTAATGGACTCTACCTAACTCAGGTTGTACCTTCAATACCCTGGAGAAGCAGTCATTGACTATGCAAAAAAGGGACAATTCTAGGCCACAAAACCACGGAGGCAACCTGTGGTGAATGTCCTCTGCCCCTAGGACAGCATCTGTCTTGAGGACAACATCTATCCTAAGACTTAGCACCGAGGACCCTCTTGCTCTCAAATGCCTCTCTACCCTAACAACTGTGCTTCAGCTCACTGCACTTCTACCTAAGTCACTTTTTCCTTTGGCCCTGGGCCATCAGATTTCTCTCTGGACCATCCCACAGTAAGATAATCCTCTGTAGGGCCTTTGTTCTGTTTATATTTTTTACTTTCTATATATTATTTTGTATTTTATTTTGTTTTATTATTTCTTGAGATAGAGTCTCACTGTGATGCCCTTGGTAGAGTGACAGTGTCACAGATCACAGCAACCTCAAACTCTTGGGCTCAAGTAATCCTCTTGCCTCTTCCTGAGTAGCTGGGACTATAGGTGCCCAACACAACATCTGACGATTTTTAGAGACAGGGTCTTGGCCTCCCAGAGTGCTAGTATTTTGACATTTTAAAAACCATTCTGGCTAGAGACTGCCCATTCTTGGAGCCTGCCTCTGGTAGGTAAAACTAACCGATCCAGAGCTATAGCTCCTTTTTCTGGCCTGTCCATCCCAGGAAGCCATGTTCCTTTGCCTGAATCATCTGGGGGCCTGGAAATAGGCAATTGGAGATCCCTCCTTTGCTTAGAGGCTGCTCACTAGTTCTCATCTGTTGGGCTTGTCCTACTCACATGAATCCCAAGAAAGGCTGTGGCCTAGGGTCTCCCCTGGCACTTGCCCCACTGCCTCCCAACCGAGGCTAGCACTTCCCCCTGAGGCCTTTCCTGGTCTGTCATGCCCCCTGTCTCTAGGACCTATGAGTATGATAAAGTTTGCCTTCCTGAGAGTCTCCTCTGCTTCCTCTCATGATCATACCTGACTGACCATCACAAAAAAGGACACAGAACTTTCATTTTAATTTTTAATACATGTATTTAAGGCCAGGAAGGAATACCCTGACAGAGACTTCAGCCCCTGACCTTGGTCACCTGATGCTTCAAGACTATTTGTTGGCAAATGGTATGAAGTTTGAAGAGAAGGGCATTGGGTTATCATGCCATGATTTTATTGCAAGTAAAGAAAATCACTGTTTTTCTTTCTTTCTTTCTTTCTTTTTTGGTAGAGACAGAGTCTTACTTTATTGCCCTCAGTAGAGTGCCGTGGCATCACAGCTCACAGCAACTCCTAGGCTTAGGTGATTCTCTTGCCTCAGCCTTCCGAGTAGCTGGGACTATAGACGCCCGCCACAACGCCCGACCATTTTTTTGTTGCAGTTCGGCCGGGGCCGGGTTTGAACCTGCCACCTTTGGTATATGGGGATGATGCCCTCCCTACTGAGCCACAGATGCCACCCAAGAAAATTGCTATTAAAGGCTCGGCGCCTGTAGCTGAACAGGCTAAGGCGCCAGCCACGTACACCTGAGCTGGCTGGTTTGAATCCAGCCTGGACCCACCAAACAACAATGACGGTTGCAACCAAAAAATGGCTGGGCGTTGTGGTGGGCGCCTGTAGTCCCAGTGAGGCAGAGGCAAGAGACTCACTTGAGCCCAGGAATTGGAGGTTGCTGTGAGCTGTGATGCCACAGCACTCTATCCAGGGTGTTAGCTTGAGGCTCTGTCTCAAAAAAAAAAAAAGAAAAAATTGCTGTTAAAGTAATTGAGCCTAGTTTTTTATTTAATGTCACCACCCTACATTCTTAGGAGAAAAGGTTAAATAAATACTCACTGATTCGAGTTCATATTTCTGGTAATTATCCATGAGCTAATCACTGAGATTGCTTAAGCTCCATAAACAAAATACACAAGGCCCTCACAGTTCTGTCAGAAGGGAAGGTGTGAAAACACCCCCATCCTTTCATTGGACAGAAACCAATTTTCCATACCAAATCAGGCCTGTTTCTGATAACCATCTCCACCATCTTTCTTCTGGGCAACTATTTAGAACTCTTGGCAATGACACCAGACCTAGAATATCAACTCTCTGCAGTACCCCAATGAGAAAAAAACTATTATACCTCAAAATGCAGAATTGGAGTACTGTATTTTACACATGACATAAAGAACTGAGAAAAAAAACGCTGTCTAAAATGGTAACACTGATTTAAAATGCAATAGCCTTTCTGCCTGTTACTCAGAGTTAAGGGGAAAAAGCTAATTATGAATCATACATTTTTCTAATTGGGCAATACTATGTCAATAGGACAGATTTTAGGAAAATTCCGCTGAACTAGTCCACTCTTTGAAGCATTAGGTCACTTATGAACAGAACAATCCTCAGCTTGAATAGCTACATATTTAGAAAGACTAAAAACATTGTTCGAAAGCCTCTTTCCATAGACTGGTAAAGGGCTTATTTGATAGGAAATAAATCAAGAGGAAAAACCCCACAGCAACTCTCAGGGTACTTTCTAAAGCAGCTTCATATTAACCTTGCTATCTTTTCTAACTGACTCTGAAAAAATATTTCATATATAACCATGCATGCTCACGGGGGTGGAAAAACAAAAGCAACTGAAAAAAACACAGACAGACTGTCAGACAGGGGAAGGAATGGTATGTGGGAGACACTTTGCTCACGGCCTATCACCCCTGCTCTGACCATCCCTCTGTCTTCTCAGTCCTAGAATCAACCCCAGTGTTCTGAAAGCTCATCCTATTCCCTCCCACAGGCTTTTCTGCACCTTGCTCCTCCATCAAGGTCACTTAGGCCTCATAGAAGGGGACGCAGGGGGAGGACAGAACCCTTCCACTGACATGCAAACCCTACAAGGATCAAGAACAGCCAAAGGAAGAGCAACCGCCCAGTGCCTAGCTGTGTAACCCGGAAGCAGAGAAGGTGCCATCCCTGTCTCCCTCCAAAGAGGCTCTTCCGCTCTCATCCCCATGGAAGCAGCCCTCAATCTCTCTCAAAACCACAGCATGTGCGGAACAACTTTATTAGTGAAAAAGAATACAACCCATAATTCATTTTTTTTCCAGCAGGCATCTCAACAACAGGAATAACAACACTCATTAATTCAAACTAACTCTGAAGTACTCGCCGCAGCAAGCACTTTACTCACCGCAGCAAGCACTTTTCTATTCTATTTCTAGGCTCTAGGCCAGTCTTTTTCACAGAGCTCACATTAGGGAGATAAAGGCATCCACACTCAGGCCAGGCACAGCGGCTCACACCTGTAATCCTACCACTCTGGTAGGCTGAGGCAGGTGAATTGCTTGAGCTCAGGAATTTGAGACCAGTCTGAGCAAGACAGAGACCCCATCTCTAAAAAAAGATAGCCAGGTGTTGTGGCGGGCACCTGTAGTCCCAGCATTCAGGAGGCTGAGGCAAAAGGATCACATAAGCCCAAGAGTTTGAGGTTGCTATGAGCTATGACGCCATAGCGCTCTACCAAGGGCGACAAAGTGAGACTCTGTCTCAGGAAAAAGAAAGGCAACCACACTAAACAACCACATAGAAAATATAATAGGGAGCTATGGCAGAAGTAAGGGGAAGCAACTCCAGATAGGCGATCAGGGCAGACCTCCCTGAGGAGGACCAAGTTCACAGTGACAAGAACAGGGTCAACCTGTTCCAAGCAAAGAAAACAGCGAATGCAGAAGCCCTAAGGCCGAAGGCACTTACAGAAAAATCCTTAGGTAGTAAGTAAGCCACCTCTGATGGGATAGAGATCACTGAGTGCCTTGCAGAAGAGAGAGAAGTGGGGAACCAGGGAGAGAGTGGTAGGGCTTCAGAGCCTGAAGAAGGGCATCAAAAGCTACCAACATTTTCTTCTGTCCATTCTACAGGGTTAAGGCTACACCTTCAATCGACTGACAAAGAAACCATTTCAGACAGGAATTGAGCTAAGACCACATAGCTGTTCAACATCTAGGACAGTCACCGCAGAGAAGACTCATCCTGCTGGAGGACACTGAGTCAGACCCACCAAGGCCAGACAAGTGCAGGGGTCCTTCACAGCCACAGTTCTTATGTACAAAGCATGGGGTACAGGTTATTTCTGAGGATACTCCCACCAGTGGGGATA
Source organism: Perodicticus potto (assembly GCA_963574655.1). Taxonomy (NCBI): domain Eukaryota; kingdom Metazoa; phylum Chordata; class Mammalia; order Primates; family Lorisidae; genus Perodicticus; species Perodicticus potto. The sequence continues at coordinate 1,440 of CAUYRH010114070.1, read as the reverse complement.
GTACAGACTTTTACCAATCATTACTTTGGATAAAAGTTTAGCAAATATTTACATCGCCCTATCCACACTTCATGTCTATGCTCATGGCTTGGGGCAAAGAGAAAAGGGGAGCTCTTACAGAATATGAACTTTACCTCTGTTAACAGTTGTATCATCCAAATTGGAATACTCTTAAGAGTGAAAGGAAGCGCTATCAATAATTACCATGTAATAAGGCACAAAAAGCAGGACTGTCCTTCCTGGGCAACCAGGTACAGGATACTCTTAAAAGTGAAAGGAGGCGCTATCAATAAGTACCATGTGATAAGGCATAAAAAGCAGGACTGTCCTTCCTGGGCAACCAGGTACAGGTAGAAAGGATCATTTAATAACAGAGAGACTAACAACAGCCCTATGACCTCAGGTAATTAGAAATTCTACTAGTCTAGTATCAAACCAAGGTATGATTTCCACACCCCCCTCTTTTTGGGAGAGAGGGATGGAAGAGAAGTTCTTACACCAAATAATTTCCTTCCAAAATAAAAGGATGCAAGTTCAACATACAGAAGCATAGCTTGATAGGAGACCCAGCTATAAAAAAACACTAACCCTTTACAATCTAACCAAATGCTAAAATTGTCAGGAGCCACAGGATGCTTCAGAAATAAAGATTCAGCCAGAACATCAACAGCACATTGTTAAACCCGGAGAATGAAACGCATTCCTGTCATGTGGTCTGCTTCTGGAGGCACACTTCTTAAAGGATTTAAGTACAGGAAAGTGTCTCTCTGCACAAACTAAAACACACACCAGTCCTCACCTCCCCCTCCTCTATCTGTCAAAGCGCTTTACATGTGACTGTCAACATTGGACAATCAGGAATCAGGCCAGCCCCCTCCATTTACCAGTTCTGTTGCTTTGGGCATGACATTTAACTTCTCTGCACCTCTCTTTCCTCTCAGCTGGAAGCTGGAAAGTGGTTGCATTTAGCAAGGCAGTCTGCAAATGTTAATCATGGTTACAGCAGCCTTCTAGCTCCCATTAAAGGAGGTTGCCTAAAAAGGTAGGCCAGGCTCGGCGCCTGTGGCTCAACAGGCTAAGGCGCCAGCCACATACACCTGAGCTGACAGGTTCGAATCCAGCCCTGGCCCGCCAAACAACAATGGCAGCTGCAACCAAGAAATGGCCGGGTGTTGTGGCGGGCGCCTGTAGTCCCAGCTACTTGGGAGGCAGAGGCAGGAGACTTGCTTGAGCCCAGGAATTGGAGGTTGCTGTGAGCTGTGATGCCACAGCACTCTATCCAGGGCGACCGCTTGAGGCTCTGTCTCAAAAAAAAAAAAAAAAAAAAAATTAGGACAAAATAATACCCAAATTAACACCAGGCCCTGGAGTCAAAAAAGCATGGCCCCACAAATGGGAGAAAAAGACAAATTACTTGAGAGGGTTAGGCAGCAGTGGGAG
>CAUYRH010114064.1:0-35107 GCA_963574655.1 Perodicticus potto | reverse complement strand
CCAGGCGTTGTGGTGGGCGCCTGCAGTCCCAGCTACTTGGGAGGCGGAGGCAGGAGACTCGCTTGAGCCCAGGAATTGGAGGTTGCTGTGAGCTGTGATGCCACGGTACTCTATCCAGGGTGACAGCTTGAGACTCTGTCTCAAAAAAAAAAATTACCCAAATTGAACCAAATTGGGTATTAAGAATTACCCAAATTGAATTTCATCTAGAGATGACAACTACAATTACACAGTATAAAATTAGTAACTACAGATTAAATACTTTGGAAGAAAAGATTAGTGAATTTGAAGGGATAGCAACAGAAAATATTCAAAATGAACAGAGGACAAAAAATTAAACAAAATGAACAGAGAATCAGGAAGCTGATTCAAATAGTCAAATACACATGCAATCAGAGTCCCTGAAGGAGAGAATGAAGGGGAGGATGAAGAAAAAAAATACTTGAAGTAATAAAGGAAAAATTTCCAGATCTGATAAAAATTATAAAATCACAGATCCAAGATGTCCAATGACACTCAAGCACATGGCTCATGAAGAAAACTTCAAAGGGCTCATTTTAATCAAATTGATTAAAACCAGTAATAGAGAGAAAATCTTTCGTTTAAGAGAGCAGTGGGGTCTCATCATATTGCCTAGGCTAGTCTTGAAGTCCTGGACTCAAGTGATCCTCGTGCCTTGGCTTCCCAAAATGCTAGGTTTATAGGTATGAGTCACCAGGCCTGACAAAAGATAAAATCTTATACTCATCTAGAATATAAAGATACACTCATTTAGCAAATTTCTTGTCATGAACAATGTAAGTTAAAAAAACAGACAACATCTTTAAAGGATTGAAGGAAAAATAATATGAATGTAGATATATTTAAGAAAAGAAATATGGAGAAGAAACAAATACGTTTTCAAAATGTTTTCTCCATTTCAAAAATGGAGAAGAAACAAATATGTTTTCAGATGTAGAGAAACTAAAAAGAAATAATCACTGCCAGTCTGGCACAATAGGAAATGTTAAGAAAGTTCGTTAGGCCCAAAGATAATATAATACAAGAAGAAAATATAATACAAAGGAATGAAAAATACTGGAAATGATAACTATGCAAGTAAATATAGACTTTTTTCTTATTTTTTAAATTCCTGCTAAAAGATAATTTACTATTTACACCAGGCATGGTGGCTCACACCTGTAATCCTAGCTCTCTGGGAAGTTAAGGTGGGAAGATTGTTTGAGCTCAGGAGTTCAAGACCAGCCTGAGCAAGACTGAGAGGCACTCTCTACCAAAAATAGAAAAGTTAGCTGGGGTCCGTGGTGCACCTGCAATCCCAGCTACTCCAGAGGCTGAGGCAGGAGAGTTGCTTGAGCCCAGGAGTTTGAGGTTGCAGTGAGTTATGATGGCCAGATTGCATTCTGGCCTGCGACAACACAGTGAGACTCTTGTCTCAAAAATAACAATAGGCGGGGCCCATCGCTCAGTGGGTAGGGTGCCAGCCACATGCACCGAGGCTGGTGGGTTCGAACCTGGCCTGGGCTGGCTAAGGCAACAATGACAATTGCAGCAACAACAAAATAGCAGGGTGTTGTGGCAGTGCCCATAGTCCCAGCTTTGTGGGAGGCTGAGGCAAGAGAATCGCTTAAGCCCAAGAGTTTGAGGTTGCTGTGAGCTATGACGCCATAGCACTCTACTGAGGACGACATAATGAGACTGTCTCAAAAAATAACAATAATAATAAATAAAAAAGTAACTTTCTGTTTAAAGCAAAAAGTAGTAATAGTGTCTTGTGGAATTTACAAGTTATGTAGAAGTACAACATGTAACAGCAATAGCCCACATCCTGAAAAGGGATGAAATTATATTTGAAGTGGTATAATAGCACTTAAAGATAGACTGTGTTAAGATAAAGGTACATACTATAGACTTTGAAAAACTACTAAAACAACAAAGAATTATAGCTAATAATCCAAAAAAGGAAATAAAGTGGAATAATTACCAAAAAAAAGCTTATTTATTCCCAAAGTAGGTAGAAAAAAAGGAGCGGGGAATTAAAAAGCAGATTGGACAAATATAAAACAAGGAACAAGAATTTCAACCTAATCACATCCATAATCAATCTCATTAAATTTAAATGATCTAAATATCACAATTAAAGGCAGAAGTTGTCAGATTTGTTTTAAAAAATCCAACAAGACCCAACTATATACCAGAAAAATGAAACCAATTCTAGATGTGAAGATGCACATAAGGTCAGTGTATGGGAAAAAAGTTTTATGCCTACACTAATCAAAGGAGATGTAGAGGGGCTATTATAATATCACACAGAGTATATTTCAGAGAAAAGAATATTGCTGGGAACACAGAGAGCCATTTCAATAATGCTTGATTCATCAAAAGGACGTAAAAATCCTGAGCATTTATGCATCTAAAAATGGGGCTTGTGAACACATGGAGCAAAATTTGATTGAAGTGCAAGGAGAAATGGACAAATCCACAGTTATACAAGGAGTTCAGCACTCCTCCTTCAATAACTGATAGAACAAGGAAAAAGAAATCAGTGAGATACAGAGGACCTGACAACACTATCAGGAAGCCTGACCCAAGCACATCATGGAACGTCCCAACCCGTGATGTGAACACACATCTTCTCAAGTACACACAATACACTTACCAACACAGAGCATATTCTGAAACATAAAGCAAGCTTCAATACATTTGAAAAGATTCAAGATATATAAAGTGTATCTTCTGACTATAACGTATTAAATTAAAGATTAACAACAGAAAGACATTTGGAAGATCCCCCATGAGAAACCAAACTGTATTATTATTTATTTCAGATTATTATGAGGGTACAAATGTTTAGGTTACCTTGGTTTTGTTTCTAAGAAGTTCAAGTTGTAGTTGAGCCCTTCCCCCAGGGGGTATTCTATACCCTCACATTGGTGCCCATTTGGTGGGAACCTGCCAATTCCCCCCCACTCTCCTCTCCCCTTCTCCTCCTCTCCCCTCCCCCTCACTAGAATATGCTTGTGTTTTTCTGTCATGTGGGCATGTAGTTGTTTACATATTGGTTTCATATTAGTACATTGGAGGGAAACCAAACTTTACATAACCCGTGAGTCAAAGAAGAAACCAAAAGATAGACTCAGTGCCCATAGTTCAGTGGTTAGAACACCAGCCACCTACACTGAGGCAGGTGGGTTCAAACCCAGCCTGGACCTGCTAACAATGACAACTGCAACAAAAAATAGCTGAGTATTGTGGTGGGCACCTGTATTCCCAGCTACTTTGGAGGCTGAGGCAAGAGAATCACTTAAGCCCAACAGTTGGAGGTTGCTGTGAGCTGTGACGTCACAGAACTCTACGGAGGGTGACATAGTGAGACTCTGTCTAGAAAGAAAGAAAGAGAAAGAAAGAAGGAAAGAAAGGAAAGACACCAAAAGATAAATTAAAAAATATTTTAATTGAATAAAAATGAAATATATCAGAATTTATAGGGTGCCCCAAAAACAGTACTTGAGAGGGAATTTTTAAGATTAAATTGTTAGTTATTAAATAATCATTTAATTATTAATTATAGGATTAAGTTATATCAGCAAAGAACAGAGATCTCAAATCAACGACATCCAATTCAAGCATAATAAACAGGAAAAAAATGTCAAATTAAAATGAGCAAAAGAGGGCCAGGTGCAGTGGCTCATGTCTATAATCCTAGCACTCTGGGAGGCCATGGCAGGTGGATTGCCTAAGCCCACGAGTTTGAAACCAGCCTGAACCAGAGTGAGACCTCATCTCTAAAAAAATAAGCCAGGCACATGGCAGGCACCTGTAGTTCCAGCTACTTGGGAGGCTGAGGCAAGAGGATCACTTAAGCCCAAGAGTTTGAGGTTGCTATGAGCTGGGACACCACGGCACTCTACTCAGGGTGACAAAGTAAGACTCTGTCTCAAAAAAAAAAAAAAAAAGAGCAAAAGAAAGGAAATGCAGTAATAATGAAGTAAAAAAAAAGAAAACACATAAACTCAAGAAAATCAATGGAACAAAGAGCAGTAAAAGATCAATAGAATTGATAAACCTCCAGCCAAACTGATCAAGAAAAGAAAAAGGAAGGCTCTGTCCCCTTGTTCAGTGGCTAGGGCGCCGACCACATATACCAGAGCCGGCAGGTTCAAATCCAGCCCAGGTCTGCCAACAATAATGACAACTACAAGAAAAAAATAGCCGAGTGTTGTGGCGGGTGCCTGTAGTCCCAGCTACTTGGGAGGCTGAGGCAAGAAAATCCCTTAAGCCCAAGAGTTGGAGGTTGCTATGAGTTGTGATGCCACAGCACTCTACCTAGGGCAACATAGTGAGACTCTGTCTCAAAAGAAAAGAAAAAAAAAGAATTTAATGAGGCCACAGGCGGCAGCTCATGCCTGTAATCCTAGCACTCTGGGAGGCTGAGGTGGGAGGATCATTTGAGCTCAGGAGTTTAAGACCAGCCTGAGCAAGACAAGACCCCATCTGTATTAGAAAAAAGAAAAGAAAAGGAAAAAAAAAGGAAGACACAAATAGAGAGCCAGCAGCATTACAGAATATATAGATAGTAAAAGAATAATATGTAAATACTACTAGAAATTTTATGTCTCTACTTTTTGACAACTTTTACTTAGTGGAAAACTTCTTTGAAAGCGCATAGTACCAAAGCTCATTCAAGAAAAGTTTGATAATCTAAATAATGCTATAATAAAGAAACTGAATTTGTAGTTTAAAATATTTTCACAATGAAAACTATTGGAACAGATGGCTTTACTAGGAAATCCACCAAACATTGAAAGAAGAAATTAAAACAATTATACAAACTCTTTCAGAAAATTGAAGAAAGGGGCCAAACGAGGCGGCTCACACCTATAATCTCAGCACTATGGAAGGCCAAGGCAGGTGGATTGCCTGAGCTCACGGATTCGAGACCAGCCTGAGCCAGAGTGAGACCTTGTTTCTAAAGCTAGCTAAGCCCTGTGGCAGGCACCTGTAGTCCCAGCTACTCGGGAGGCTGAGGCAAGAGAACTGCTTGAGCCCAAGAGTTTGAGGTTGCTGTGAGCTGTGACGTCACTGCACTCTACAGAGGGTGATAAAGTGAGACTCTGTCTCAAAAAAAAAGAGGGCAGCCCTGTGGCTCAAAGGAGTAGGGTGCCAGCCCCATATGCCGGAGGTGGCGGGTTCAAACCCAGCCCCAGCAAAAAACTGCAGGGGAAAAAATAAAGGAAAGAAAATTGAAGAAAAGATAACACTTATGCATTACTCTGATACCAAAACCAGACAAATATATTAAAACTATGTAGACAAATACTGTCATGAATATAAATGCAAAAATTCTTAGTAATATTTTTTAAAAATTGAATTAAATGATATATAAAAAAGTATTACTTAATATCCAATTGGTGTTTATTCCAGGGGATCAGAGTTGGTTACATTTGACAGTCTATTAATTGACAGTCTATCAAGTTTACTATGTTTACAGTCCAAAAAAAAAATATTGCTAAAAAAAAAAAAAAAAAAAAGAAAAACTAATGTATAAGATCATCTCAATAGATACAGAAGAAGTGTTTGACAGAATTCATCCATTATTGATAAAACCTCTTAGCAAACTACAGATAGAAGTGATCTACCTGGAGTAAGTAATAGAAAAAAATATATAAAATAAATTTAAAAAGTGATCTTCTTTAAACTAATTCGGGGTATCTACGAAAAACCAATAGTGGCTCACACCTGTAACCCTAGCATTTTGGGAGGCTGGAGCAGGAGGATCAATTGAGGCCAGAAGTATTAGATCAGTTTGGGCAACATTGTGAGACCCCCCAAATCAACAGAATTTTTTTTTCTTTTATTGTTGGGGATTCACTGAGGGTACAAGAAACCAGGTTACACTGATTGCATTTGTTAGGTAAAGTCCTTCTTACAATCGTGTTTTGCCCCCCCAAAGGTGTGGCACACACCAAGGCACGGAATTTTTTTTAATGAGCTGAGCATAGTGGCACTGTCATCCTAGTTACAGGGGGCCAAGGGAGGAAGAGCACTTGAGCCCAGTAGGTGGAGGCTGCAGTGAGCTATGTGCACACCCCTGCAATCCAGCTTGGGCAGCAGAGTGAGACTCAGTCTAAAGTAAAAGGAAAAAAGAAAAGCCTACAGCTAACATCATATATAATGGTAAAAGAATAAATATTTTCTTCGAAGATCAGAAACAATGTAAGGATGTTTACGCATTACTTCTGTTCAACATTGTACCAGAGATTCTAGTTAGTGTATTAAGGCAAGAAAAAGAAATGAAAAGCATCCGCATTGGAAAGATGTAAAACTGTGTTTTTTTGCTGACAACATGACAGTCTATGTAAAAAATCCTATAGAACATTACAAAAAAGAGAAAACCATGAATAAGTAAGTTCAGTGAGTTTGCAGGATGTAATATCAATATGGAAAAAATCAATCATCCTTCTATATCCCAGCAAATAACCATCAGAAATTGAAGTGAGGGGCGGCGCCTGTGGCTCAATGGGTAGGGCGTTGGCCCCATATACCGAGGGTGGCGGGTTTGAACCTGGCCTCAGCCAAACTGCAACAAAAAAATAGCCGGGCATTGTGGCGCCTATAGTCCCAGCTACTTAGGAGGCTGAGGCAGGAGAATCGCTTAAGCCCAGGAGTTTGAGGTTGCTGTGAGCTGTGACACCATAATAGCACTCTACAGAGGGTGATAAAGTGAGACTGTCTCCAAAAAAGAAAAGAAAAGAAATTGAAGTGAGGATAGGAGCCTGTGGCTCAGTGAGTAGGGTGCTGGCCCCATATACTGAGGCTGGTGGGTTCAAACCCGGCCCTGGCCAAAAAAAAAAAAAAAAAAAGAGAAATTGAAGAGAAAAATACCAAAATATCGTCTCGGCACCTGTGGCTCAACAGGCTAAGGTGCCAGCCACGCACACCTGAGCTGGCGGGTTCAAATCCAGCCTAGGCCCGCCAAACAACAATGACAGCTGCAAACAAAAAATGGCCGGGCGTTGTGGCGGGCACCTGTAGTCCAGGCTACTTGGGAGGCGGAGGCAGGAGACTTGCTTGAGCCCAGGAATTGGAGGTTGCTGTGAGCTGTGATGCCAAGACACTCTATCCAGGGTGACAGCTTGAGTCTCTGTCTTAAAAAAAAAAAAAAAAAACACAGAATATCATCCAAAAATATGAAATAGAAATGAAGATGGGCAAGATGCATATATTGGAAACTATGAAACATTGCTAAGAGAAATGAAATAATCCTTAAATAAAAGAAGCAATATACCATGTTTATGTGTTAGAAAACTCAATACTGATAAATGTCAGTTTTGCCTAAGTTGATCCAGTGATTCAATGAAATCCCTAGTAAAATGCCTGGAGATCGTTTTTTGCAGAAATTAACAAGTTGATTCTAAAATTCATAGGGAAATACAGGAGACCTAGAACATCAAAACAACTTAGAAATGAAGAACAAAGTTAGAGGCTATCTAACGTTAATGTTATACATAATACTTGCTTTCAAACCTTATTACAAAGCAACAGTAACCCAGACAATGTGAAATTGGCCTTCAGATATACCAACAGATTAATGGAACAGAATAGTGATTCAGAAATATACCAGAAATATTTATTCCATTTATTTTTTTTTTATTTCAAAATATTAAGTGATACGAATATTTTAGGTTACATGGATCATTTTTGAAAAGCTGAGTCCAGGTTTATTCCTGGCTATAGGTGTGCCCATCACTGGTAAATGTATATTTGACAAAGGGGTAAAAGTAATTTCAGTGGAGAAATCAGTCTTCCAACAAAGGGTACTCAAACAATTGGCTATTCATATGCAAATACGCTCATATGCAAACCTTTGACCCAAATGTCATGCCCTATGTAAAGTTAACTCAAACTGGAACATACACCTGAATGTAGAGCTAAAATGTGAATGTAAAACCAATGTAAAACCTAAAACTACATATCTTCTATGAGAAAATCTTTCTGACTTTAGAGTGGATGAAGATTTTTGAGATTCAAAGCCAAAAGCATGATTCATAATAGAAAAATTAATAAATTGGACATTTGCAATATTAAAAATTTCTAGTCTTTGAAAAATAAGCCCCAGATTGGTAGAAAATATTGATCATATTTACATATATGATAAAAGATTTATATCCAGAATACTACAGATGGTTTTAAAAGCTCTCAAAACTCCATAATAAAGAGTACAGATATTCCAGCTATACAGGAGGAATAAGTTCTGGAGTTCTGTTGTACCAGCGGTAACTATAGTTAACTGTAATGTATTATATAAAACAAAATAAATGTCAGCATTTGATTATATTTTGTAATATATGATTTCTTTTCTGGGTCATTGTAGGCACTCATTGGTTAATTTCAAGTTGAATAAATAAATGTCAGTGTGCTCAGATTAAAAAATACACTGTATGTTTGAAAATTGCTGAGAGAGTAGGTTTTAAATGCTTTCACCATGAAAAAAATAAGTACATAAACTGTTGAAATGTTTTGGTGCATAATATTTTACATATTTTGGGGGCACCTGTGATATTTTGAGCATGCATAGAATGTGTGATGATTAATTATTTGTGGTATCTATCACCTTGATTATTTATCATTTCTATGTGCTGGCAACATTTCAAGTCCTTTCTTCTAGCTTCTTTGAAATATTTAAGACACTGTTGTTTATAAATGGTCAACAGGATATGGAAAAATGCTCAACACCACTAATCATCAGGGAAATTCAAATTAAAACCCCAATGAGGTATGTATGTATATATATATATATATATATATATATCACAACATCACATCATACTCCAAGAGTATATGTAATTTTTGACAATTAAAAAATTCAATAAAGTAAGCAACCCCATTAAAAAAGATGATTTGGGCAAAAGATGTGAACAGTCTCACCACCAAAGGAGTTATAGAAGCCTCTGAAAGGGTGCTCAACATCGTTAGTCAGTATAAAGACGCAAAGTAAAAACCGTAATGAGACATGGCGTATGTATTGGAAAGGCTAAGATTAAGAAGTCTCATCATACCAAATCTTGGTGAGGATGTGACACAACTGGAATTCCCATATACTCCTAGGGGGAATATAAAAATGATAAAATACCTTTGGTAAATAGTTTGGGACTTTCTTAAGTTGCACACCCATCTAGATGTACCCTATGACCTGGGCATTCACCTCCTTGGTATTTACCCAAGAGAAATGAAAGTGTACTAGTCCATACCAAGACTTTCTCACTAATGTTCATAGCAGTTTTGTTGGTTTTTTTAAAAATGTACTTTATTTACTTTTTACTCAAAAAAATGTTTTTTTGCTATCACCTTTTCTCATGGATCCAGAAGTACATAGCAGCTTTATTTATAAGAGCAAAAGTGGGAACAGCTCAACTGTCTATAGATTGGTGAATGGATTAAAATATTGTATTACATCTATATAATATTAAGCACTATATAATATTAAGTACTATTAAGCAATTCATTAAAAAGAATGAACCACTAATATATATAACAATATGGACTAATCTCAAAAAATATGCAAATGAAAGAAGCTGGACTCCTCCCCTGGAAAAAGAGTTTAGACTGTATGGTTTCATTTGTATGAAACTCTAGAAAATTCAAACTAATCTATAGTGACTGAGAGCAGGTCAGAGATGGCTTGAGCACAGGGACATGGGATAGTAGGAGGGAAGGGTTACAAAAGGGTCCTGTAGAAACTTTGGGGAATGATGGATGAATTTGCTATCTTGATTGTGGCAATAGTTCTAGAGGTGCATATATATCAACTTACCAAATTGTATACTTTTAATGTGTGCAATTTATTATAAGTTAATTGTACCTAATAAAATCACTTAAAAGGTAATATTACAGAGTGGGGCAGGAAAACTTCTTAAACTCTCTGAGACTGCCTCAGATTATGAGATTACAAAGATGGTCGAACACATACATTTACCTCCTGATTCAATGACAGTGCAAAAGACAGTCTCAAATGACAGTTAAAAAAAAGTTTTTAATGATAGAACTATATCATTTACATAGAGACTTTAGATGTTCTCACCACACCAAAAAAATGGTTAAGTATGTGAGCTGATGAATAGTTTGGTTAACTTGATTCACAATGTGTACATATACCAAAATATCATGGTGTATACGGTAAATATATGCAACTTTTATCTGTCAATTGTCCCTCAACAAAATTCTAAAACAAGAAAACCCTTGACTAACAATAAAAGGTATTAAACATAAAGGCAAAGAGAATAGAGAAAGAGAGTATAACAAAATTTTGAGAGCTTTAAAACACATAAAGAAAGCTGCATCTTAATTGGAGGTTGAGAAAACTGGAAAGCAGGAACCCCCATAAGGGTTATAAATTGCAGGCGCTAGCTCCCAGAAAATAGGCCATAGACAAGAGAGAGCTGTTTATGGGGAATCCGACCAGCCTATGACAAGCAACCTAAAGATGAACCTGCAGAAAATAGGCAACGGGCCTCACCATGTGCACAGAGCTTATGATGGACGCTCACAGCGCTTTGTTCTTATACACCTTGTTTGGGAACAGATTGTCAAGATTGCCAGATTCAAAAACATCTGAATAGCCCCGGCACAGTGGCTCAGGTCTATAATCCTAACACTCTGGAAGGCTGAGGCGGGTGGATTGCTTGAGCTTAAGAATTCCAGACCAGCCTGAGCAAGAGCGAGACCCCATCTCTATTAAGAATAGAAAAACTGAGGCAAGAGGATCACTTGATCCCCAAAAGTTTGAGGTAGCTGTGAACTATGATGTCATGGCTCTACCCAGGGCGATTGTCTCAAAAAAAATAAAAAAAATCCAAGTAATAGGAGAGCAGAAAGGGAAGGGGAAAGAAGATATCAAAGAAATAATTCAAGAAAACACCAGGCAGATATGACTTTCTAGATTGGAAAGGCCCACTAAGTACCTGGCACAGTGGATGAAAATAGACTCTTAACAAGGTACATAATTCTGAAAATTTTAGGGGACTGGTTTCAAAGACAAGATTCTATAAGCATCAGTAATGAAAAAAGAATGGCTTGTGTACAGATAATCATTTCCTCAGATATACTAGCTTTATTTCAAAAGCTTAATAGCCACATGTGGCTCATGACTACTATATCGGGCAGCACAGGTATAGAACATTTCCATCACTGAAGATAATTTTATTGGATGGCTCTGTGCTAAGTACCTCTGCTCTTGATTTAAAGTATACTCGCCTCGTATGACATTGAATTTCCTACATACTTTCAGTTTGGCCAATTTTCCCTGATTACATTTTGTCCTGTGTTGTTGTAAGATAAATACATATTTCTTTTTAAGGTGTGCATGTATCAACATCATGGTTTTTATGTTGTTTTACAGTTCTTTTTTCAGCAATGACATTTGGGGCTATCGCAAATCAAGATCTGCCTGTGCTCAAGTGCATTTTAATCTATCATAAGAACAATGATTCATCAGTGGGGAAGTCATCATCATATCCCACGGTAAAGTAATAATAAAATTATACCTTTAGCTATTTTTCTCTAGAGACCATACTTTGTAAGCTATTGAAACCCACCATAGTTAAATGAGCTTCTCTTTTTCTATGTAGTTAACTATATCATGTACTTAGAGCTGGTGCAGATGCAACATCTATACTCCTAGCTAGGTGGTACTCTATTATATCCAGAACCATGTTCTTTGGGCGTGGTGGATTCAGTAAGGGACTGATTGATATCCAACATGAAGAAGTAATGATTACAATCTTCCTTTGGTATGCACGGGGGATTGTTTCCAAGCCTCCTATGGATGCCACTATCTGTGGGTGCTCAAGTTCCTGATTTAAAAAAAAAAGGCATATTATCTAAGTATACACATCTTCCCATATACATTAAATCATCTCTGAAGTATAAAACCTAATGCAATGTAAATGCTATATAAATAATTGTTATAGTGTATTTTTAAGGGAATGACAAGGAAAAAAATCTGTACATGTTCAGGAGAGATGCAACCATCATTTTTTTTTCTCAATACCTGTATTTCAACCTGTAGTTGGTTGAATTCACAGATGCAGAACCCATGTTTTCAGAGGGCTGACTGTATTTCCTTTACTCCTTAAAGAGAATCCATGCTTCTCTCCCAAGCCTGAATCCTTAATTTCCAACTTCCCTCTGTCTGTAAACAGATTTTCCATTAGCATACTAGAATCTACCGATAAAAATGTATTCCATTTCTATTTCCCTGTACTTGCTCTGATTCTTATATTAATTGATTTCTGTCTGTACCCCTGACTGGTTCCCAGGCTTGAAAGCGCAGCATCATTTTGACTACTTCCCCTCCCTGGCCTTCACCTCGCTCAGTTACACAGTCTTATCAGTTCCCTTTAATAGTTCTTATACAGGCTCGGTGCCTGTGGCTCAACGGGCTAAGGCGCCAGCCACGTACACCTGAGCTGGCGGGTTCAAATCCAGCCCGGGTCCGCCAAACAATAATGACGGCTGCAACCAAAAAATGGCCAGGTGTTGTGGCGGGCGCCTGTAGTCCCAGCTACTTGGGAGGCTGAGGCAAGAGACTCCCTTGAGCCCAGAAGTTGGAGGTTGTTGTGAGCTGTGATGCCACAGCACTCTATCCAGGGTGGCAACTTGAGGCTCTGTCTCAAAAAAAAAAAAAAAATAGTTCTTATACAATCACCTCATATTCTCCAGCCTCACTGCTACTTCCCCGAGTCAAGCCTTCATAACTCCTTCATAAGCACAGTAATATCTGAACTGGCCTCTTTTGGCCGAGGTGTATCCCTGTTGTGCCTGCTGGTCAGCATTCCCTGCAGTGCGGCCCTGACCTTCACCGCTTGGCTCAGAGCCTTCAATGACTTCCCATTACACAGACTGATGTCCAAGTTCCCCCATAATCTGGCTCTGGGTCCTTCAAGTTCCAACCTTATTTTTCATCACTCCTTTCTTTTATACTGTTCATCTAACATAGCTATTTCCACCCCTCTACTTTTTTTGTTTTTTATAATTAGTGAATTTACTTGAAGTAAGCTTAAATGATGGGAAAGTGAAAATATTAGAACTCTACATACACCAAAAAAATGAAATAAGTTAGTCAACTCCCTGGACATTTCCAATTAAAGATTCATGCAAATAGCCACCCTATTTTTTAATAGGCATTTAATACATAAATACATAACATGATGATGTGTTCTCCACAAATAAGAGACAATGGAGATATTCTCAAGTTTTAAAAACAGTGTGAAACAGGTTTCAATAGCAACATTCTATGTAAATGTGAAACCTCCAATTTAATACATGATTTTTGGGGGGTCCTGGTGACTCTTATCTGTAATCCCAGCACTACGGGGGGCTGAGACAAGAGGATGGCTTGAGGCCAAGAGTTCAAGACCAATCTGGGCAACATAGTCAGACTCAGTCTCTGCAAAAAAATAAAATAAAATTAGCTACCCAAGGTGGCACACTCATGTAGTGCTAGTTACTTGGGAGGCTGAGATAGGAGAATCACTTGAAGCCCAGGAGTTCGAGGCTGTAGTAAGCCACTGCGCTCCATCCTAGGTGAAGCAGTGAGTTCCTGTCTCTAAAAAAATTAGGTAAATAAATATATAAAACACAATCTTAAAAAATTAATGATGATTGGTCTTGATTCCTAGTAATAAATCCTATATTGTTTTTTAATATACTATCAATTATTTTCCAGATCCACTGGTTCTTAAACCGCCTTAAACAAATAACCATACAAACGCTAACTGCTGCAAAGATGAACGGTCTTCACAGTGCACTTTCAGTTCTTTGGAGTTGAAGCCACTCTTTTTTGGATATTTTCCCACTTCGAAGTAAAGTAGATTGTAAAGGTTTCAGCAACTTAAAAAAAAAGTTTAGATTTCTTCCACAGTTTCCTGTTCTCAGATGAGACATCTTTCTGGGGATCTTTAGCCTGGGGATGTTTTGAATAACCAAGCATTCTTCAAAACACAAAAACTTGTCAATACCACTGTAATATGTAAGCATCTCCATCCTCAGCTATTTTACCTGTATATCCTGGAACCAGAGTCAGATGGTTTTACTGTTCCCATAGTCGACTTCATTGTTGTTTAAAATCTGACCATTTTTATCACTTAGATATGTATAATCTCTATTTGGGGTGATGGCTGGGATCACCTCTTTTTATGACTGCTTGAATGCAACTTAGACCAACTGTTACATAGTCTTCAAATCTGCTTTTAAGTAATGACTTTGCCAGAGACAATGAATCTACACAGCAGCCAAGTAAGACAGGCTGTTTTTCTTCCTGCGAACTCTTGGAGAGACAGGCATGCAATCCACTTCACCTCTAAAGTTATCTCTCTTCACCAAATAGGCTACAAGTTCACGTATACTTCTTTTCCTCCAGAAAGTCAAGGCTGCCTTTAGTCTCAAACTCCTCCTGAGCAGAACTGGGCCATCACATCATGGTCCTGAGAAACCCCAACAAAACAAAACAGAAGCACAAAATCCCTTTCCAAAAATCATGCCTATGTCAAAGTGAGGTGCTTGACAGTCAGATTCGATAAATTGGAACACAAATATTTCATGAGGAAGTATATTTGCAACAGCACTTTCACTTCTGTGGACTATCTTCAGAGTCTAAAGGCTATTGGGAGGCCATTTGTTTTGCTTAGCATGGGGAAGAGTTAACCCTAGCTCCTAAATTAAGTTTAAAAAAACTAACATGTATGTATTCAATATTTATATTTTGATTTTATGATCTTTTCCCATTTTGCCCTCTACTGTTTTAATGATGGGCTTTCTGTTTGTGTAGAACCAAAGTCACTGGAGTTTACCAAATATGTTTGACTGCCATGGCCTCTGATTTTAGTCAGGTGGTCTGCACCAGCCAGCCCATTTTTTTTATTCCATTTCTGAGGCACATATTTTTGGATTTTTTTTTTTTTGAGTGAGAGTCTCACTTAGTTGCCCTGGCTAGAGTGCTGTGTGTCATAGCTCACAGCAACCTCAAACTCTTGGGCTCAAGTGAACCTCTTGCCTCAGCCTCCCAAGTAGCTGTGACTATAGGTCCCTACCACAATGCCTGGCTATTTTCAGAGACGGGGTCTCACTGTTGCTTAGTCTGGTCTTGAACTCATGAGCTCGGTTTTTTTGCTGAGCACATTTTTTTTTTGTTTTGTTTTATTTTTTTCAGGGCTTCTGTAGTAATGATTTGGAAAAGAATAGTAGACTTTCTCTGCTCAACAGATCACCTCAATAGTTCTACTAGACTTTTTACAGTTTATCCTGCTGTTATACTTATGTAAGCAGGGAACTGTGTTAGAGATTTTTTTAGGCAACTTCATATCCTGATTTAGTGATTATTTTTCTAAGAAGATCAATGGTGTGCACATAACTGTAATTATAAAAGTTCAGTTTTTTTTCTAACAATGTAGATTTTAGATGCCACAATGTGTTAAATTTTAGTGCTTTGTGATACTATGAGTCTCAGCCCGGCTTGGCACTGAAGAACTTGGCCTGGCTGTCAAGAGCATCCCTCCATTCCTGGTATGCATAACTGTGCTATTGAAGCAAGTACTTCTGGCGCCCTGTCACCCACCACCTTTGTGCCGTACTTTTATAATGCTTCTCTTTGCTCTTCTGTCTCCTCTGAGACCCCTAGATTTGTCTATTTGAATTAATTTAATTTTATTTTTTTGTAGAGTCAGAGTCTCACTATATTGCGCTCGGTAGAGTGCTGTGGTGTCACAGCTCACAGCAACCTCCAACTTCTGGGCTTAGGCAATTCTCTTGCCTCTGGGACTACAAGCTCCTGCCACAATACCTGGCTATTTGTTTTTGTTGCGGTTTGGCCAGGGCTGGGTTTGAACCTGCCACCCTCAGTATATGGGATCGGTGCCCTACCCAGTGAGCCACAGGCACTGCCCCCTATTTGAATTAATTTTTAAACAATTTTCATTTTGAAAGAATTTGAAATTTATAGAAAACTTGCAAAGCTAGTATGAGGGAGCAGGGAATAGGGAGATGCTGGCTAAAGGTTACAAAGTGTCAGTTAGAAGGAATAAGTTGAGAGGTCTATTTATAGCATGATGACTATAGCTAATAATAATAGACTATAAACAGCCCTTAAAATTTGCTAAGGAGTGGATTTGAAATGTTCTTATCACATAAAATGGAAGGTGATGGAAATGTTGATTACTTGATTTAATCAGTCCACTTTTTGTGTGTGTGCGTATGTGTATATGTAAACATCACCTTGTACACCATAAATACATGCAATTTTTCATTTGCCAATTAAAAAATATAGAGCAGAGAGGTCCTACATACTCATCACCTTGCTTCCCCTAATGTTAGCATCTTACATAACCATAGTGCAATGATCAAAACCGGGAAATTAACCTGCATGCCTAATTCAAATTTCCCCAATTTTTCCACTAAAGGCCTTTTTCCACTCTGTGATCCCATCCAAGACTTTGCATGCTTTGGGTGTCATGTCCCTTTAGCTTATTTCAGTGTGTGACAGCTCCTCAGCCTTTCTTTATCTTTCATGACTTTGACTTTTTGAAAAGTACTCAGAAGCTGTTTTATTTATTTATTTTCTTTTTTTATTTTTTGTAGAGACAGAGTCTCCCTTTATCACCCTCAGTAGAGTGCCGTGGCGTCACACTGCTCAATTTGGGTTTGTCTGATGTTTTTTCACAGTGAGATTGAAATTATTCATTTTTGGAAAGCATTTCCCAGAAGTAATGCTGAGTCCTTCTCAGCTCATCCTATTATGAGTTATAAGATATCACTTAGACCAATTAGAACACTCGAAAACCAATGGGGGATATAACCCAATCATGTGTGCCCTTATATTAATCTGCAATTGAAAAAAAAAAAAAAAGGAAAACCAAGGAGGAGGGTCAGGAACATGTGAAAACAAGCCATCCCTGCCCCCCCCATTGGTGTGCAATTTTAAGTTGTTGTGTGGCAAGTTTCTCCACTGTAAACTTGCTATCTTTTCCCTTGTCATAAATGTCTTAGGGGAGATGCTAATATCCTCCTTCTCCGATTTTCACCACTGATTTCCGCATCCTTTGGTGGGTCTTGCCTACAGTTACTACGATGGTGTTTGCCTAATGGTGGTTCACTTTTTCCTTCATTCCTTCTGTTTATTAATTGGAATTCTTCTGAGGGACACCTCCCTCTTCTCTCCTATTTTTTAATTTATCCAATTATTCATTCATAATATATCAGTATGGGCTGATATTTACTTTATGCCATGGATTTTAGTGATCATTGTTTATTTCGTTGCTCAAATTGTTCCAACTGTGGCCATTGGGAGCCGCTTCAGTTTGGCTTCTCTCTCTTTTCAACATGTCTCTATGTTTTCTCAAGCCCTTTCTTACCTGCTGGCACATGCAAGTCTCCCCTACATTTTTCTTGCCTTTGCCCTGGAATTAAGCACTTCTCCAAGGAGCCCTGGTTTCTTGGGGGATAGTATTTGGAAATCAAGTTTTGAGAACTGTATGTGCTCATTTCTGTTGGGGTGTCATTGCATCTAGGCTCTCTTAGCAGACAAAGCTGGGAAATATAGTATATGGATAAACTAGTTTTAGAATTGCTAACTCATACCCCAATAAGAAACAGATTTTCTAACTAAAACATAGTATTTGTATACGGTGCTCTTGGTCTTTAGCTTTGTATCCAGAGTAATATTTTCCAAAGTTACCTAGGTTAGTTCTTTTCTTTCTCATCCTCTTCACTACAGTTTTGTTGTTTATTTATAATATAATTAAATTAATTTGGTTTGTATCCCATTTGTTGTCTCCCCACCCCCATCTCATCCCTCCCATATCCTGCTTGGTTTAAATACTTGTTTTTGACTTTGTGAAACATGACTCTGCTGTTGTTTGAGCTCTATAAAATGGCATATTCAGAGAAGTGCCACTCCCATCTCGTTTCTGCTGCCCAGTTTCTATCCTCTTTCACATACCTCCTACAGTTAACCAATCTCTTTGATTTTTTTATATTAGTCCTATATTTATTGTGCACGAATGAGCAAATGGTGTGTACCTCTTTATATTCCCTTCTTCCTAAGTGGTGTAACATACTTTAATGTAGATATATATATATATATATATATATATTTTTTTTTTTTTTTTTTTTTTTTGTAGAGACAGAGTCTCACTGTGTAACCCTCAGTAGAGTGCCGTGGTGTCACAGCTCACAGCAACCTCCAACTCCTGGGCTTAGGTGATTCTCTTGCCTCAGCGTCCCAAGTAGCTGGGACTACAGGCGCCCACCACAACGTCCGGCTATTTTTTTTTGTTTTGTTTTGCAGTTCTGCTGAGGCTGGGTTTGAACCCGCCACCTTCGGTATCACCCCAACTCAGTGCCCTACTTGCTGAGCCACAGGTGCAGCCCGATATATAGATATATATATTGATTTTTAAATGTATTTGACTATCAGAACATAATTATAACCAATGTGGATATATTTTCTGCACTTACTTTTCTTCACTTAACAGTGCATCCAGGAAATCACACCAAATTAGTTCATAGAGGTTGTCCTCTTTCTTTTCTTTTCTTTTCTTTTTTTTTTTTTTTGAGGCAGAGCCTCATGCTGTCACCCTGGATAGAGTGCCGTGGCATCACAGCTCACAGCAACCTCCAACTCCTGGGCTCAAGTGATTCTCCTGCCTCTGCCTCCCAAGTAGCTGGGACTACAGGCGCCGGCCACAATGCCCGGCCATTTTTTGGTTGCAGCCGTCGTTGTTTGGCGGGCCTGGGCTGGATTCGAACCCGCCAGCTCAGGTGTACGTGGCTGGTGCCTTAGCCCGTTGAGCCACAGGCGCTGAGCCATCCTCTTTCTTTTCTATACCGGCATTACTATCCACACTCCATGGTGTGGATATGCCATACTTTGTTCAACCACTCTTCTATGGATGAACATTCAGGTTGTTTCCAATATTTTGCAATTAAAATCATGCTACAATTAATTGTTGGAAGTATATTCTAGAAGTGAAATTTCTGGCTCAAATGGTGAGTGCATATGTAGTTTTATTAGATGTTGTCAAATTCCTCTCCAGAAGGGTTGTACCAATGTGCGTTCCTTCAGCACTGTATGAGAGACACTGTTTCCTCACAGCCTCACCAACAAAATATGTGGTCATGGTTTTTAATTTTTTGATAGTCAGAATAAGAAGTGATGTCTTGGTGTTGTTTTAATTTATGATTATCTGATTATAAATGAGTTTAAACATTTTCTCATATGTTTGAGGGCCATTCTTTAATATGTTTTTGCTGAATTATCTACTCAGTTATTTTTCTCATTTTTCAGTGTTTGGTCCTGTGTCCTTTAATTTTTGAAAGTTCTCTGTAGAGTTGGTGCCTATAGCATGGTGGTTACGGCACCAGCCACATACACTGAAGGTGGTGGGTTCGAACCTGGCCCCGGGCCAGCTAAACAACCAGAACAATTGCAACAACAACAACAAAAATAGCTGGGCATTGTGGCAGGCACCTGTGGTCCCAGCTACTTAGGAGGCCGAGGCAAGAGACTCGCTTAAGCCCAAGAGTTTGAAGTTGCTTTGAGCTGTGATGCCATGACCCTCTACTGAGGGTCCTGGAGAGACTCCAGGGGCCTGCCACAATGCCCTGCTATTTTGTTTTGTTTTGTTTTGTTTAGCAGGCCCAGGCCAGGATTGAACCCACCAGCCTCGGAGCATGTGGCCAGTGCCCTAACCACTGAGCTATGGGCGCCCCACTAGCTAGCTTACTTTAACATAACAATTGAATTACTTGTCTGGGAAGTTTCTGCTTTTCCTGGAAGCCTGGCCTGTAAGGGATACATCTTATAAACACCCGTGCTTGGTCTGTAAGCACTCTGAAGAACAATGGCCATAGCAGAAGCTATGCGTGAAGCCTGGGAAGGAACATTAACCAGGCCAACCCCTGCCCAGTCAATAGTCAACAACCTTCCAAAAGCAAATACCCTTTGTAGGGATTTGTGTAATGGCCAGGGCAGAGGTCAAGAGAACAGCTCGAGCCCCTGTGCCCACCTTTTAAAATGCCATTCTGTGTGCCCTGTCTCTTTATCTCTTACAGCTTTTACTTTCATTTTTTCCCAGTCCATCACTGCTGTTTCCACAGGTGTGGAGAGATCCCGCCCCTGGGCCAGGACCCCAGCACCCATCTCTTAGGTCAATTGTTGGACTTGGGTAAAGATCCTCAACATACCCATGTAGAAGTCTCCTCTCCCTCTTTCGAAGTTCCAGAGCAGTTAAAATATGCCCTTCAAAATAGTCGGTATCTTTTTATGGAGCACATCATTTTTCTCCTGTTATTTCTCCCTGCTAGATTCAAAATTCTTTGAAGACAAGATCAGTGTCTTTTCTTTCTAGTCTCATAGGACCCAGCAGATGCTCTTGCACTTACTAGATATTGACTAAGAAAACTTATCATGCTCTTGCACTTACTAGATATTGACTAAGAAAACTTGTCAGACACTAACTAAGTGAACAAATAATACCAGAAATACGGCTTATGATCAGTAGCAGAAGAGCTACTGTGCTGTTCACCTGCAGAAGTGTGCATGTGCTCACGTGTGTGAGTGTCTGTGCTGCTCACATGTTAGGGAGGTGGAAAGTGTATCTTGATTATTTAAAGCAAACAAAGAAAGTGGTAGCTGCAATTGGGCCTATACATACATCTGTCCAGAAAAAGGTGATTTTTAAATTTCCTCTAACACAGTACCAATTTACCATTGCTATGTAAATTCTATCTTTATGCCGATAATCATACACATATTTATCTATATATTATGAGTTTCATAATTATTGTCTACATCAGTGTTTTTCAACCTTTTTTATCTCATGGCACACTTAAATTATGTTGATTTAAAAAAAAGTTAAGAAAAAGAACATACCTACTGTGCTTTGAACTTCTTTCAAAAATAATTCAATTAATGATCTTTAACATTTTTCACAGCACACCCGTGGAAAATCACTGGTCCATACAGTAGTTTGCTAGGACTGATGTCACAAAGTATGTGTATTACAGAGCGAGTGATTTAAACAACAGAAATTTATTGTCTCATGGTTCTGGACTCCAGAAGTCCAAAATGAAGATGCTGGTGGGTTTGGTTCCTTCTAAGGGCCAGGCCTCTCTTGTTGGCCTTCTTGTTCCCGTGGCATTCTCCCTGTCTCAAAAATCTCCTCTTCTTATAAGGTTATCGGTTATACTGGGTTAAAGTTCACCCTAATGACCTCGTTTTAACCTAGCTTTGTAAAAACCCTATCTCCAAATAAGTCATATTCTGAGGCACTGAGATTTAGGACCTCAACATTTGAATCTGGAGGAGGAGGACAAAACTTAATCCATAACAGTCCATACGACATTTCAGAAACACAGCCTAAAGTTATTTATCTTTTCTTTGGAGAATTACATTGAATAGGGTTTTCAGTTACTAATGTGTTCTCAGCGGGTTACAGCATGCATGTGTTGTGTGCAATACGTCAGCATGCAGGTGTGTGGTAAACTTTGCAGACTAAGAAGGGGCTGCATTAAAAGTACAGCTGTTATGAATTCCCCTTGTTCTCTCTGTAATGTAGGTGTCAGAGTCACCAGAAGACCTAGGGTGCACTTTGCGATCCAAGAGCTCCGGGACAGCATACGAAGCTGCCACCGTGGAAGTGGACGTGTTCGCGTCCATCACCCTGCAAGTACTGGTCAACACGCCAGGGAACATATCGTGCCTCTGGGTATTTAAGCACAGCTCCCTGAATTGCCAGCCACACTTTGATTTGCACAACAGGTAAGAGAAGGGGGGTGTGCAACCACTAGGATTTTTAGAGGAATAGTTTCTTCCATCAATTGTGGTTCATTTGGAATTCCTTTTCAAGTTTCTGTCCATGTTTATTGTAGCTCTTTTTTTTTTTTCAATTTAAGTTTATTTTTTTATTATTATTTATTTATTTATTTTTGCAGTTTTTGGCCAGGGCCGGGTTTGGACCCGCCACCTCTGGTACATGGGGCCAGTGCCCCACACCTTTAAGCCACAGGTGCTGCCCCTATTGTAGCTCTTTATTTCCAGGGAAATAATGGACTAAATATAGTTAGGGCATGAACACATGACACATTGTATTTGTCAAATTCCATCCATTGTGAACTCTAATATAAACTCTGAACTTTAATTAACAATGTATCTGTACTGGTTCATCTATTGTAACGACTATATCACACCTCTGAAAAATGTTAACAATAAGGCAAGCTGTGTGTGTGTAGAGAGAAGGGCACACAACAGGATTTCCACTGAATTTTTCTGTAAATATAATACTACTCTAAAAATAAACTATATCAATTTAATTATCTATATGAAAACTTATAAGAATATAGAAAGCAGCGAGTGGCTGGCAAAATGTAAAGCAAATGGTGAAAAGAATATTTGGGATTTTTAAAGTGTCTTTTTTAAAATTGGATATTGTGATATAGATAAAAGGTTAGAAAGTTTTCTTTTTTTTTTTTTGTTTTTGAGACAGAGTCTCACTACATCACCCTCAGTAGAGTGCCGTAGCATCACAACTCACAGCAACCTCAAACTCTTGGCCTTAAGCGATTCTCTTGCCTCAGCCTCCCAAGTAGCTGGGACTACAGGTGCCCGCCACAATGCCCGGCTATTTTTTTGTTGTAGTTATCATTGTTGTTTTAGCTGGCTCGGTGTATGTAGCTGGCGCCCTACCCACTGAGCTACGTACGGGCGCTGCCCAAAAGGTTAGAAAGTTTTCATTTTGTTCTAGTTGGAATAGCAAGAAGTTTCCTTCTGGGAAATACTTGGAGAAAGAACATTCTATTTCATCTATCTTGTTTTGCAATATAAGGAAGATTACAATGTTATTTGATATCTACAAAATATTTTGGTAAGACATTGATGTTTCTATAAGAAACACTGGTTTCATTATCCAGAAAAGTATCTTAGCCAAGATGTGGATACCCAGCAGACTCTGCCTCTATGCCGATTGCTGCCATCTGCTGTCCTTATCTTCTTGCTGAAACCAGACAGAGCCAAGGACACAAGCCATTTAAATGCCCACTTTAGGCTGGGTATGGTGGTGCATGCCTGTAATCCCAGCTACTCAGAAGGCTCAGGTGGGAAGATCACTTGAGCCCAGGGTTTGAAGCTAGCCTGGGCAACATAGTGAGATTCCCATCTCTGAGGAAAACAATATCCACTTATTGGTTCTAAGGCCTTTTTAAAAAATTCTTGGTGATGTTCTTTAGTGCCTACCTGTAGAGAAGGCATGTCTTTCCAGGAACGATGCCGTAAATGGTACCCCAATGGCCCAAAAGGGGTACCTGCCCCTGGACAGAGGTATTGGAGAACATCTTTGTGACTGACCTGTGGTGGTTATTTGTATTTGTTCTTTAAGGTCAAATAAACTCTTCAATGACTTTCAGAATGGTGGGTATAATTCTGAAGTTTACTTCTAAATCTTGGGACACACTGATTTTCCTTTCCTCTTTTGAGATTATAATACTCACTTCTGGTTTTTGGTTACTTTTACCTTGAGGTTGACCCCAACCACTCTTCTATGAAGAATTTTGACTTAAAGAAATGTTCTGTTAATTTTATGAAAATTGTGTGCCATAACAGTTTTTACCAAATTGAGATCGAAATAGAAAAGTGAGGATTTTTTTCACCCCATACCCAATTTCTTACCCAACATTATGGTTCTTACGTGGATTAATTAGCTTAGTACCAAAACATTTGGAGTGACTTTTTCACAGAGTTATTGAAATTTGTATCTGGACTCTGGCTTATAGGCAGAAGGGTTGAACACCTGAGCTTTCAAGAGTTCACAAATGATACCAGGAGAATGAATAGTTCAGAAAAAGAAAGCTAATTCGCCGAAATAAATCTGCAGAAGCAAGTCAAATACACACTTTTTTATGCATCCTACTAATTTGCAGTCTTTATGAATGTAAGCACATGCATTCTTAAAGTTGCTTGATGTTCTAAAATAGGGTTTTTCAAATATAACATGCTTTTGGATTGCCTGAGGATCTTGTTCAAATGCAAATTCTGATGCATCAGGTCTGAGTGGGACCCAAGATTCTATACCTTCCTCAACTCCCAGCTGATGCGAACACCCTTGGAAAAAGGCTGCACTTTGAGCAGTTAAAGGTCTAAAAGTCAGAAAGTGTGCATTGAAAGCCAACATCACACTACAAACTGCGAAGAGTACTTTAAGCTTTAATGAAAGTGGGTAGCATCATTAGTGGGGGCAGTGGCTCACACCCGTAATACTATCACTCTGGGAGGCCAAAATTGGTAGATTGTTTGAGCTCAGGAGTTTGAGACCAGCCTGAGCAAGAGCAAGACCCTGTTTCTACTAAAATTAGAAAATCAGCCTGGCATGGGAGTGTGCACCTGTAGACCTAGTTACTCCGGAGACTGAGGCAGGAGGGTTGTTTGAGCCCAGGAGTTTCAGGTTAGTGAGGTAGGATGACACCACTACACTCTACCCAGGAGGACAGAGTGAGACTCTGCCTCAAAAAACAAAACAAAACAAAAACAGTGGGCAGCTTCAAATGCATATCACAGTTGCCTCTTGGAAGGGAAGGACCCCCAGCCAAGTTTAGTGTCCGGGTTATCTGAGAGGTTAAAAGCACTGACACTGATACCCCATTCTCCTTCTATCCGAGTGATAGTCTGTGCAGTGATGATAGTACTGGGTGGGAAAATCCCTTCTGTCTGATTTCGCTTGAGTTTTTTCATTGAATGAGACAGGCACAAGCCAGAGGACATTTTACATCTCAGTATCTTTCACTTGTACAGTCTTCTCGGGCCTGCAAATGGGAAGCTGAGGCTGGTGACCAGGTGACTGGGCACGTCTGATCCCTGGGGATGCCTTGTCACTGAAGGGAATGGGAGTGCATTTTTGCTTGGGACTGTTCTTCCTAGAAGGTCAGAAAACACGAGGTGATGGTGCAGGAATGGAGCTCACTCGCTCTCAAGAGCAGCACTGGTGCAGAGTCTGGGCTTAACTTGCCGTGCTCAGGGGAGCCTCGCACGCGGCAGAGCTGTGTCCTCCACAGAGTGCCCTCCCAGGGAATGTGGGAGCCACGGAACCGCCTTCTGAGTCAGGATGAAATTTTGTTTTGAGTTTCACACATTTTCCAAATAACCAGTTCTCTTTCTTGTTTTGCAGAGGAGTTGTTTCCATGGTCATTTTGAAAATGACTGAAACCCAAGCTGGCAAATACCTACTTTTTATTCAGAGCGAAGCTACCAATTACACAATCTTGTTTACAGTGAGTATAAGAAGTAAGTCCAGCCTGTTACTAGTATTCCCGCCTGGAAGACCACAGTGTTCCCAAGGAGGGGTAGAGAGCCCAGGAGCTTTGACCAGCTCCTCCAGACACAGCGCCTATGTTTCCCTCCATATGCAGCTGAATGGGTCCAATTCCCACCAAGCTGCCATGTAACTTATAGAGAACTGAGAATCTGATGTGTCCCATGGGCTCTCAGAATGTCAGTGCTGTTAAAGAACCTGGGACATTCTCTATTCAGGTGTCTCCTTTTTCCATAACAGATGGCCGACAGGGCAGAAATGAAAGACATTCTGAGCTTAGCGTCAGAAGACCTGAGTTCTAATTCTTCCGCCTTTGGTGCGTCACTTAACAGTTGCATACCCATGGGAGGGGTCAGAGACTGTTTTCATGGGATCCCTGACCTCCTCCGCTAGTATGAGACTATTAACGTCTCTGAGCCTCAACATCCTTATCTGGAGAATGGGAATACAAATGTATACCCAGGGGATTATAAAGCCTCAGCAAGATTCAATAGAATTTTCAGAGAGGATAAAAATGTTCTTTTTCTGCCTTATCTGATATAGCAGCCACTGGCTGCATGGGGCTGTTGAACACCTGAAATGTGTCCAGGGTGACTGAAGAACCTAAAGTTTTCATTTTATTTAATTTTAATGAACTAAGATTTAAATTTAAATAGCCCCATGCAGCTAGCGGCTGCGGTACTGGGCAGTGCAGGTCTAGACAAAGGTCGGGCCATATGCAGATGGCGAGGGACTATCCGAGTGTTCTTGCCAGGAGAGGCAGCTGTGCAGCTGGCGCTGTCACCACCTGCGTGTGCTATCTGGTCTCTTCTTGTTCTGTCCCTACCAGGCACAGACCTGTACACCCAGAGTGTACTGCTTCACCTTCCATGACTAATAAGGAGTGAAGGTGGCTGCGTTCACTATGTCCTCCTGTCTCTGGGGGCCAGGGAAGTGCTCCATTACTCTGAGTTAATATCACTTTCAATTAGGTTGCTGGCCATGTATGAGTACAACTTGCCAGGCTCCCCTGTTCCTCGCCTGTGACTCAAATGTACAAAGTATGTGTGTCCAGCCCACAGAGTGCCCTGGGTCAGGAGTAATTTCTCTTTGCTAGAGAAATTCTGCAAGTGTCATCTCACCTGCTGAGATCCTGCACTGATGCAGATGAGAAAGCAGAGGACAGGCACAGCCAGAGGCCCGTGAGAGGGTCTGCACTCTCAGCACCCCACCATACTGGGTCTTGTGTGAGAGTGCATGGTCTGGCCATAAAAGCGGCTAACAGAAGAGAGCATTTTAGATTCCCAGCAGTGTTATCTTACTAGAGCTCAGGGTTGGTTCTTAGGTTCCAAAGTCGTAAAATAAAAATCAGGTAAAGTCAAAACTTGTCAAGATGCGTTCCAGAAAGCTCTTTAATTATCCTGAAATTGATAGGACCAGAGCCCTAGAAGTACAGAAATCAAGAGTTAACCCTTTGCTGCTCTTTGATTTTGTTCTTATTCCCTGTCCCCTTCCCAGCCCTTCCTCACCTGCTCTGTGGGACAGTACATGTGTGCTCCCCGGGACTGGAGGATGAGACATTTCTTGTTTTCTCCCTCTTGTCCCACCCCCCCGCCCCTGTCTTTCTCTTTCTCTTCTGACAAGTTTATATAGTTGTGTGTGGGCATCTGTTGTGTCCCTGTTGTATTTAGGGTATCTTCTTTAATTTAACATTTTTGTTGCAAAACGTAGCAACAGTCATTCAAGTAAATTGTAACATGCCTTTAACATTCTGCTAGGTGGCGAGGCTCCAAAAAATAGGTGGGAGAGACTTAGGAACAGTCACCGTGAAAAAGAGGAAAGGGTTGAGTCAACCACAAGCCCAGCATTAACCAACGGTTTGGCATGGTTGCTAAAAAAAGTAAATTTGAACTTTGGCAGCATTCTTCAAAATGTAACGTTGACATGAAGGGAATTGATAGAAGATTATTGTTTTCAGTACTACAGTTGTTTTTTTTTTTTTTTCTGATGAACACTGGCAAAATAGGGCAACCAGGATAGTGAAGCACTTGGAATTCCTTACATTAGGAACAGCTGAAGCAATTGGGACTGTTTAGCATATAGAAGAAAATATTTTGAGGGGAGAAGATTGATGGCAAAGTATTGTAGAGAAAGTTCTTCTGGGATTTCACTTGGGAAACTTGCACTAACTAAAATACCTTTGGATAGTAATATTTCTCTTGACCTTGGTTTCTGATTTTAAATACTCGAAGGGTTTTCATACAGAAGCAAAGCTAGACTTTTAAATTGCTCCAGAGCATAGAATTAGAATCAACGGGTAGAAATTACACAGAGAAAAAGTAAAATTCATCACAAGATGACAAAGATGGAAAAAGACACCTGCAGTACACAGTCAAGGAAAGATTAATAGTCATAATATATAAGAGCTTTTATAGATCAATAAAAAAAACAAAGCAGGGTCAGCACCTGTAGTACAGTGGTTATGGTGCCAGCCTGGCACAGCTAACTAACAACAACAACAACAACAACAACAACAACAAAATAGCCGGGCGTTGTTGGGGGCACCTGTAGTTCCAGCTACTTGGGAGGCTGAGGCAAGAGAATCACTTAAGCCCAAGAGTTTGAGGTTGCTGTGAGCTGTGATGCCACGGCACTCTACTGAGGGCAACATAGTGAGACTCTGTCACACACAAAGAAAAAAAAAAAGAAAAGCAATAACTAAATAAAAATATGAACAAAAGATATGGGTGGGCATTTCATTTTCAGAACACGGAACCTACATGATCAATAAATATATGTTAAAAGATAACTTGGGCACATTAAAATTTAAGAGTCTATTTGAGATGACAGTGATTCATGAATTGAGTAGTGCCAGATGGCAAGCAGATTGGGCTTCACTGAGGAGATTTGAGGGAGAAAATTTTTATAAGGTGTTCATAGAAGCAAGACAAAGAAAATCTGATTGGTTAAAGTAGAAAGTCTCTGGTTAGCTGTGAGCTGGCAGTTTCTGAGTGGTTATTTGTTTCATTTTACCACTTACATTGAGTTGGGTTGGGGTTTGCTTATGTAGGCACTCAAGTCACTAGAGCTATCTCAGCCTAATGGACATCTAATTAATTATTTTGACACATGTTAAACCAATAATTGAGAAATCAAATGAAGACCATGATGAGGTACCATTTTATACCTACTAGAATGTTGAAAATTTAGAAGTCTTTGCTAATATATAGAGTAATAATAGGTGCTCTCATACAAGTTGCCTGCTGTGTAAATGGAAATTACTATAACCACTATGAAAACAAATTGTCGTTATATGTAAAGCTGAACATGATCATACCAGGTAAACCAGCAGATCCACTCCTAGGTATATTACTAAAGAAATAAAGTTGTAGAAGGTAGATATTGAATGTATTTTGAAGCTCAAGAACAAAATAAATCAATGATCATATCGGGGAAGAACTACTGGAGCAGGCAACATAGTGAGACCTATTCTCAAAAATATATATATGTTTATCAATATTCGAGTTATTAAGTTGGATAACGGGCCCATTAAGGTGTTATTATACTTTGAAATTTATTCTGCATTTATTCTTTCATATATGTGTATATCAAACAATACATAATATTTTTAAACAAAATTTTTTATGAGGAGAGAGAGTGGAATCCAATATAGGGAAACTTTATTTAAAAGGAGAGAGATGGCTCAGCGCCTGTGGCTCAACAGGCTAAGGCGCCAGCCAAGTACACCTGAGCTGGCGGGTTCGAATCCAGCCCGGGCCCGCCAAACAACAATGGTGGCTGCAACCAAAAAAACGTCTGGGCGTTGTGGCGGGCGCCTGTAGTCCCAGCTACTTAGGAGGCGGAGGCAGGAAACTTGCTTGAGCCCAGGAATTGGAGGTTGCTGTGAGCTGTGATGTCACAGCACTCTATCCAGGGTGACAGCTTGAGGCTCTGTCTCAAAAAAAAAAAAATAAAATAAAATAAAAGGAGAGAGATTAGAATTCAGTACAGAGAAACTTCTTTTTTAAAAAAAGTTTGTCCTGCCTGTAATCCTAGCACTCTGGGAGGCTGAGGCGGGAGGATCCCTTGACCTCAAGAGTTGGAGACCAGCCTGAGAAAGAGAGACACTGTGTCTATTAAAAGTAGGCAAAAAAAAACAAAAAACAAAAAACTAGCTGGGCATTGTAGTGAGCACCTGTGGTCCCAGCTGCTTGGGAGGCTGAGGCAGGAGAATTGGTTGAGCCCAGGAGTTTGAGGTTGCTGTGAGCTAGGCTAATACTATGACACTCTAGCCTGGGCAACAGAGTGAGACTTTGTCTTTAAAAAAAAAAAAAAAAGTTTGATCTGTCCTGGGGTGTAGTGCCCTCCAGTCCCCAGAGAAGTCCAAGCAGAAGTAGAAAGCTTATATGTTATGCACGGGTGGGAGTGGAAAGTGGGGAATGTGTGTCTCCTACATGAATGGAGGCTCAACTAACCTCTAAGCTTTGCTCTAATCCTAACTACATCCTACTAAATTTCTGAATTTCTAAATCTTAGTATAGTTCTGCCTAACTCCAGATAAAGTTGTGGGAAGAAAATTGAGTTTTAAACTACAGCGTGTCCCAAAGATCACCATACGTAGGAAAGTCAAAAAAACTCATATTTTATGTTCTATTATATTTGATGTCTTTTATATTTAAGTGTCAACATGCAGAGAAATACTTGGTAAATATTTTGTACAATTTTGTAATGAATATTTTGTGTATGTTTAGTGAAGGTTTTGATCTATAAGTTTTTGCTAGTTTCCTTTTTCTTATGGATATCAGTATTTGTATTTTTTACCTTACTTACTTTAGTTATCTGTGAGTTTGTGAAATGCCCAAAGAAACTGACTGAGAAGATAAATGTTAAAAGTTGATGTTGCAGCCGGAGTTGACTTGAATATTCAGCACCACGGTGCGGGGACAGAAGGCACTGCTTTTCTTAATGGTGTAGAATTCTTTTTTTGTTTTTGAGGGGGCTGCTAAGGGAATTATTTTCAAACTATTAAAATGTGAATAATTTATGATGCTTTAGATACACTGCTTTACACATTAAGAAGACCTTACTTTAGAAAAATGGAAAATCAGGACGCCCTGGTCTGTGTATCCGAGAGTGTCCCGGAGCCTGTTGTGGAATGGGTGTTTTGCAATTCGCAGGGTGAAAGGTATGACATGTATCAAGATAAATGATGTTATTATTATTTCTTTCTGTTTTTTTCCATATTATTTCTTTCTGTTTTTTTTCCTAATGTTGTTGACATCAGACTGTCTAAAAAATCGAATTTAGCCCCATTTAAACAGGAAACTTGAGCTTTTTAAACTTAAAGAATATCTAGTATGGGCTTTCCAGAGAGAGAAAGAGATGGGGGGATTTTTTAGTAAGGGTCATTTTGGAATTCCTCAAATCAACTGCAGAGTCCTGCCTGCGTGTTTATTTACTACACAAATAAAAGACCTTTTAAATTATAGGATCATTTGCACCCTGAAAACCTGGCTTGGGAAAAAAGAAAGATACTGTTTTTAAAGTGTGATTCTCGGCTTGGTGCCTGTGGCTCAACAGGCTAAGGCGCCAGCCACGTACACCTGAGCTGGCGGGTTCGAATCCAGCCCGGGCCCGCCAAACAACAATGATGGCTGCAACCAAAAAATGGCTGGGCATTGTGGCGGGCGCCTGTGGTCCCAGCTACTTGGGAGGCAGAGGCAAGAAACTCGCTTGAGCCCAGGAATTGGAAGTTGTGAGCTGTGATGCCACGGCACTCTATCCAGGGTGACAGCTTGAGGCTCTGACTCAAAAAAAAAAAAATAATAATAAAGTGTGATTCTCTTGTAAGTTAGAAATTTCCTGTGACTAAAGGTTAAATTTGGTACTATTCTGTTTGTTCTGGAAAACAATTAATTAATTGATTAATTAATTAGAGAATCTGAGGCCAGAGAGCCTGGGTTTGAGCCCTGATGTGCTAACGAGCTGTGTGGCCTTGGAAAAATTACTTAACATCTCTGTGCCTCATCAAAAGAATGAGGATGGTAAAAAGGACTTACCTTATAGGACTGTTGTGATGAATAAATGGATCGATGTATGTAAAGCAGATAGAACAGTGCCTGGCAGATAGTAAGTATGGTAAAAATTATTTACTTTTTTTATTCATATGTGCCATAGCTAAGTTCCACAAAGTAAGAAGTTAGCATTTGGAGCTAATTAAATGTGCCCAACAACTTTTATTAGAAAGTGGGCAAGATGTGGTAGCTCATACTTGTGAATCCAGCACTTTGGGAGGCTGAAGGAGGGGATCACTTGAGCCCCAGAATTCAAGACCAACCCTGGCAACATAGTGAGACCCTCTTTCTACAAAAAAAATTTTAATGGTGTCCAGGCATGGTTGGGCACTCCTGTATTCCCACCTATTCTGGAGGCTTAGTGGGGAGGATACCTTCAACCCAAACGTTTGAAGGTACAATCACTGCCTGGGCAACAGAGTGAGATGCTGTCAAAAAAAAAGAAGAAGAAAAAAAGAAAGTGAAAAAAGGAAAGGAAAATGGTATTAAATAGGAGAAAAAGTAAAAAAAATCAGGTTACCAAATTATATGAATGGATCTCAAATTTTAGAAGGGGAAAAAGAGATTATAGATATATCTGTACTGTGTACATGGGAAAAAATTGGAAAGATATACACCAAAATAATAACTGTTGTTATCTCAGGGTGTTAAGAATATGGATAATTGAAACTTATTGTCTTTGGGGTTTTTTGTATTTTCCAAAATTTCTACAGTGAACCTAAGTATTGTTGTCTCGTAGTAAGAAAAAAAAATAATAACTCCAGGAAAGACACATAAACAAAGAAAAAGAATACGCTTGACTGATATAGTAAAGAGAAAGAGTGTCTCCATGAAAACTCCAGAGCCATAATCTGCTTTGAGAAAGGGAATGGCCAGGGAAACTCTCCTTAGGAAGCAAAGTCCATTTTCTGGTTGCTCCACTGAATATTGAGAGGGTCTTGGCCAACTTCCCTTGAGAGCGACACCTTGGCTTTTCCTCTTTGTTTGCTCTGGGAACTCCCTGGTGGCTTTTGCGACAGCTAGCCTCTCCCCCTATTGCAGGTACACTTCTATGCTTTAAAGAAAAAGATAACTACCTTGTTTGCATTAAAGCCCCAGTCATGCTTTTTCTCCTCTCTCTTGTCTTTTTCCTGTCTTCTTTGTCACTTCTCTCTTTCTTTCCCTGTCTTTCAACAACAACAAAAAGAGGTCACCAAAGGGGAAAAAATGTTTAATGTTTTATGATGTAATTTTCGTGGTGTTATTCTAATGAGATGAGAACTAAGGAATTCCCTTATCAGCCTTCCCTGAAACCAGAGATTTGGGCTTGTTTACCTCCTGACTTGCTCTTTTCTTTGTTCCTTCCAAACTGGCTGTAGAGCTTTGAACTTTGTTCTTCCCTTGGACATTCGTTTGTCATTTTAAAACTTGTTTGGCCAAATGGCATTTATTTTCTAATTGCAGCTGTAAAGAAGAAAGTCCAGCTGTTGTGAAAAAGGAGGAAAAGGTACTTCGTGAATTATTTGGGACAGACATAAGGTGCTGTGCAAGAAATGAACTGGGCAGGGAATGTACCAAGCTGTTTACAATAGGTAACCTTATAAATTACCACGTGCTTTTGTTTTCGTCCTCTAGAAACTAGTGGAGGTTAATAGTAACTGCACAGGTGATCATTCAGCTTCAGAAATTCTATAATTCCTTTTACTCACTTAAAATGTGATATCATGGATTCTGTAAATGCTGATTCTTCATAAAAGAGGAGTCACTCCCTGAAAGATTGTTTTACTAATGTGGTTAGTATCCTTTGCAGTGATGCTAAAAATCTGTGTTCCTCAGAATGTTCAGGATATATTGTGTGATGAAGAAAAATAACTTTTCTCCTTACTTGTGATTTTTTTTCATCTTCTAGATCTAAATCAAACCCCTCGGACTACACTGCCACAATTATTTCTTAAAGTGGGGGAACCTTTGTGGATAAGATGTAAAGCTGCCCACGTAAACTACGGATTCGGGCTCACCTGGGAGTTAGAAAACAAAGCCCTCGGTGAGGTAAGAGGGCAAGTTTGTATTCTGAAAATGCAAAAACTATGAACTGATAGTACAGGCTGCAAATATTAAATTCAAACTCTGTTTTATTAAAACCTAGGGCAGCTACTTTGAGATGAGCACCTATTCAACAAACAGAACTATGATACGGATTCTGTTTGCTTTTGTATCATCAGTGGGAAGAGACGACACTGGATATTACACTTGTTCCTCTTCCAAGCATCCCAGTCAGTCAGCTTTGGTTACCATCGTAGGTAAGACAGGCTGCTCACGCAATCTTTCTTCCTATTTTTAGTTGCTCTAGTGTGGAATGTGAGGTATGTAGGACAAATGCTGATTTCAATTTAAGGTTGCTATCAAAAAGCTGAAAAAGAAACTGAGTTAGCTCAAAGATAAACTGCCCACTCGCTTTTCCAGTTAAACCAGACTACTTGAATGCCACTGTCTTTGCACTTAGCACATTGTAATGCGACCATCTTTTTATTTGCTTTTGTCCTCCAATAGCCTATACATTTCCCAGAGACAGGGACAACCTCTCTGTCTTTATTAGTGCCAGAACCTGGCACACAGCCTGAAGCAAAATAGGCACTTAATATTTGTTCTAAGAACCAACTAACTCCAAGGGCAGTGACCATAACAGAGAGAACTATACAAGCCCTCAGATGCACAGAAATGAGGTTGGGCTATGTAGAATCTGAAAATAACCGTGTTTAAGTACGCAGATTAGTGTGCAGCCTTTGACTGTTATGAAGCTGCTGAGAAATGCAATGTAGTGATTCTCTTAACAAACTGATAAGTGTTCCATAAAGAAACCTGGTGAATATTGCTAGCCAGATTGCTCTTCCATTTGTGCCTTGAGATTATTTGACGTGGGACCTGTCCCTGAGAGAGTGGGGCTGGCTGAGAGCAGGGGCTTTCAGACTCAGCCAGGGGGACCCAGAGTGAGAATGGGTGAGCCCTGTAGCCTCTTGAAATTGTCTGCAAAATCTATAGCCTTATTTATACTTTCCTCTGCGAAGATGGTCAGTTATTTATATCCCATCCTTTATATATATCTCCCATTCTTAAAGGAATCTTGACTCTAACCGTTTATGAGCTCAGGCTTAGAACGAGGCAGAATTCTCCTGTATTTTCTCTCCGGCGAGCAAGGCTGACCACGTTGTAGTGTGTTAACACCTGACTTCTCATGCATTAAACTGATGAATAAAAGTTCATTTTATCTTTCTCAATATATTTCCGCATGAATCTCATTATCTAACTTATAAATACGTTTTTTCTTACAGAAAAGGGATTTATAAATGCTACCGATTCAAGTGAAGATTATGAAATTGACCAATATGAAGAGTTTTGTTTTTCGGTCAGGTTTAAAGCGTATCCACAAATCAAATGCACGTGGACTTTCTCTCAAAAATCATTTCCTTGTGAACAAAGTGGTCTCGATGATGGATACAGGTGAGGCCAGAAAGAGGCCTAAGGCTTCATTTTTAGCACAGCTCTCCTTCCTTGTTGCCCTCAGGAAGAGCAGTTTTTTTTATTTTTTTTATTTTTTTTTATTGAGTCATAGCTGTGTACAATAATTCAGTCAAGGAGTACAGTGTGTGGGCTTCACATACAATTGGAGATATTTTCATCAACCTGATTAATATAACATTCATGATATTTTCTCATTTACTATGT
>CAUYRH010114062.1:0-14256 GCA_963574655.1 Perodicticus potto | reverse complement strand
TTTTTGAGACAGAGCCTCAAGCTGTCACCCTGGAGAGAGTGCCGTGGCATCACAGCTCACAGCAACCTCCAATTCCTGGGCTCAAGCGAGTCTCCTGCCTCTGCCTCCCAAGTAGCTGGGACTACAGGCGCCCGCCACAACGCCTGCCATTTTTTGGTTGCAGCCGTCATTGTTGTTTGGCGGGCCCGGGCTGGATTCTAACCCAGCTCAGGTGTACGTGGCTGGCGCCTTAGCCCGCTGAGCCACAGGCGCCGAGCCAATCCCTGAATTTTTATCTAGATAGTTTGTATTAAGTAATTATTTTTACCTACATTATTTAATCATCCCCCCCCAAATGTCACATTCCTTCAACGCCAAGTACAGTAGAACCTCCACAATTGACCACCTCAAGTTGACCTGCACATGTACATATAAGTACAGCAGGCCTAGTTCTGTATGTTGACCAGTTTGTTGCAGTCCCTTCGATGGTCAGCCTACAGAAGTTCTACTGTACTTGCTACTATCATTTCTGTAAGAAAAAAAGATCTATTATCTTGTTTACAAAATTCAGTGCTTTGCCAATTTGAAAAACCACATGGGTGCTGTCTTTCTTGATACTTCGGCAACACAGAGCAGGGAAAGGAGCTCCGCAAGTGCTCACCATTTAACAACCTGCTAATGACCAAAGTGAACTGGCCTCATCCAAATGTGGCCTCCTGCTTCACACAGTTGGATAACTGTAATGTCTTTCACATTCCTCCTGTATCCCTTCTTCCATTGCTATGAATGCTGTGGTTGGTCCTTTCACCTAATTCCCATGTGTTCTGGTTTTCAGGTGAATAAGGAATGTGTTCGAGGTCTCTGGGCAGGGCAACAGCAGGAGCTGGTTTTTCTGCGTAACCGTAACCCAGAGAGAGGTAGCATCCAAAATGCAAAGCAAGCCTTGAGAAACATGATAAACTCAT
The DNA here is from genome assembly GCA_963574655.1 of Perodicticus potto. Classification (NCBI taxonomy): domain Eukaryota; kingdom Metazoa; phylum Chordata; class Mammalia; order Primates; family Lorisidae; genus Perodicticus; species Perodicticus potto. Next base: position 13,312 of record CAUYRH010114062.1, on the reverse strand, counting down.
CTTGTGATCAACCCATTGGCTACCCCATCTTTGTCTCACCCCTGACAACTTCTTATTCTGACAGCCATGAACAACTCAAAGATATTCTTGGGGGACCCATCAGCTTGGGAAATATCAGAAACTTCATAGTGTCCACCTGGCACAGGTGAGCCGTGGGGTTGCAGGTCCCAGTAGTGTTGTATCATGACCTGCTTCGTTTAGGCAGTGTGCATTAGCATCATCTGGGAAGCTGACAGAAAAAATACAGATATCATGACACAATATAAACCTGTTATAACTAAACTTCAGGAAGTAGAATCCGAGCATTTTTATTTTCAAACTCTTATTAGATAAATCTAATGTACAAGAGCAGTTTAGAACCTTTATTGAAGTGTCTGGCAAAATCTTGAATAGTTCCCTTTTCTCTGTTTTAATTTTTTTTTATTCTCTATTGCATATTGCCACTGTTAGAATGTGTGAGCCAGCAAACGGAACAGATTAAGAGAAAATCATAAGAAATGTGCAGGCTGGTTTCTTTCTTTTATTTTAGCGCCTATTCCTAAACAGTAGGGGACACTGTACATGTTGAAACTCCTGGTTGTGTAATGCAGAGAGATGTTACTGCTTTTTTAACAATCCTTCATCACCCACATCTCAAATCTACAGTGTTTTCAAGTGTTTCAATGTGAATTTTTTCTCCATCTTTTGTTTAGTAAAATAGTATTTCTTATGTACGAATATCATATTTTGATAGGAAAGAAAAACAGAATCTGGTGATTAGAGAAGCAGACTTTCAAAAGAGCTTGCTATCAATTCCTACCCAAACAGAAGAAAGAAAAGAAACTATGGAAGACTCCCGTCCCCCGCTCCAAAAAAAAATAGATCTGTTGTGTTAGAGCTTAAAGAAATTCTTTCCTTTTAAGAGAAATGCCATCAAATAGGGTGTCCAGCTGTGTGGGTTTGCTTAGTTAACCTACCTTAAAAAAGGGGTGAGGGGCTCGGCACCTGTAGCACCGTGGTTACGGCATTAGCCTCATATACCGAGGCTGGTGGGTTGGAACCCAGCCCTGGCCAGCTAAATAACAATGACATTTGCAACAAAAAATAGCCAGGCATTGTGGCGGGCGCCTGTAGTCCCAGCTACTTGGGAGGCTGAGGCAAGAGAATTGCTTGAGCCCAGGAATTGGAGGTTGCTGTGAGCCGTGATGCCACGGCACTGTATCCAGGGTGACAGCTTGAGACTGTCTCAAAAAAAAAAAAAAAAAACAGGAAAAATGATTGCAGCAGCTATCCCCAGTATGCTGTATTAAGTAATATAGGCAAATTAGATTTTCAGGGGTTGTACACTTCCGATGTCACTGAACAGACTTTGGCAAGAATTCTGTTTCTTGCTGTGATCTGAATGGTATTACTGTGTAATATACAGTTCTTTATTATGGTGCAGAAAAGATGATAGAGTATATAAAAGTGAAGTAGGTCAGAAAGATTTGAAACAGTTCAGTATAAAGAAGTAAATCAGAAAGATTTGAAGCAGTGAGTATAAGAAGGGTATAGTTTTAAGCCATTCAAATACAACATACATTTTTGTTCCTAATATCGATTGCACCATTAGGGTGAATATTAGTTCAGAATAGCTGGAAAAAAGAATTAAATACTCATTTTGAGTGATCAGGAGATAATGCTTCCTACTCTGGTATTGGTTTCTAGGCTAAGGAAAGGTTGTGGAGCTGGGTGCAACAGTGGTGGCAACATCGAAGAGTCTGATGCTGGAGGCGGGACTTCTTGCACGGCTGCTCAGGCCACAGCTGCCAACGATCCGCACAGCAGCGTGTCCCAGGGAAGCACTGGGAATCCTGGGCAGGGAGCAGGAGCAGGACTCCATCCACCTGTCACATCTTATCCTCCAACACTAGGTAATCCTCCACTACTTGGAAATACTTTGTTTGATTCCCAGATGTACATTATTCCATTTGTTTATATTAAATATTTTTAATATATTATGCAGGGTATCCATAAAGTTCATGTGCAATTTAAAATAGACTACTATTTTGTTATAGGATTATATACATATCATCCTTTTTAACTTGATATTTGACATAAACATTCAAGGCATTAAGGATTTCTTGAAAATATTTTTAAAGGCTAATATAATATTTCAATATTATAATTTATTTAGCTTCTCTCCAGTTGAACAATGACTTGGTTTCTTCTGACATAATGTTGTAATAATCTTCATATGTAAATCTTTGTAAAGACTAGAGATTTTAAAAATGGAATCATTAGGTCAAAATGTATGAGAATAAAGCTCTTACTAGATAATGCTGAAAAATCTTTCTGGAAAGTTTTGTTGTTTCACCAGGTAGTACTCTCACCAGTCATGTTTAGGAATACCCATCCTACAGACCAACTAGCCTTGAGTGCTTCACTGCCCACCTGTGCTCCCTGTTTACTCAGAGGGGCAAGACAAGGGCTGGCCTTTAATGTCATAGTTTGAATTTGCATGGCTCTGATACCTGAGATTGGGAATTTTTTTTTTTTTTTTTTTTTTTTTGAGACAGAGTCTGACTTTGTCACCCTTGGTAGAGTGCTGTGGTGTCAAAGCTCACAGCAACCTCAAACTCTTGGGCTCAAGTGATTCTCTTGCCTCAGCCTCCCTAGTAGCTGGGACTACAGCACCCACCACAACGCCCGGCTATTTTTGGTGTTGTTGTTGTTTGTTTGTTTGTTTTTAGTAGGCGGCCCAGGCCAGGTTCAAACCTGTTCGCTTCGGAGCATGTGGCCAGCACCCTAACCACTGAGCTATGGGCACCCCATGAGATTGGGAGTTTTTAATGAATTTATCAGCTGCTCTTCTCTCTGGGGTACCTATTTAAATATATGGTATCTTGCTTATTTTTCTACTTGGTTATCTTTTTCTTATTGATAGTTTATATTTGGGATTTGAGCTTCGTCATTTTTCTGTACCGAAAATACCTTTTCCATTCTGTCCCTTGGCTTTTCATTTCCTTGCTGTGAAAAACATTTGTCTTCTTACAATGAGAAGTTCTTAATTTTATTGTAGGACAGTTTTCCATACCTGAGGGTCCTCAGAGTATGCCTTTACTAATTTACCTTTGACGTGAGCTCTGTTGCACCTGGGATGTGGCAGGAATGGGGTTCCATCTGCTTCCATAGGGTTGGTCACTTGATCCATCCAGCATTGTCCTCTCCCCTCTTACTTTGTGTGGAACAATTGAAGTTTTAAGACATTTACTTAAGTTAAAAAAGGTATATAATCCAATGGAATTGGAATGAAGAGTCTAAATAGATGTGTGATAAACATTTTGAGTGTTCTTTTTATACTTTCAAGTGAAAGCTTAAAACTTTCAATGTACTTTTTTCCAAATCTATTTTTTGCTTTTATATTTATTAGCTCTTTTTATTTTCAGTTAAAAAGTACATATAATATTGTTGTTCCCCCTGCTTAAAGCAATTGATAGATAACTCTCTCTGTCTAACTCCATTCCTTAGTAAGACAGAGAGACTTGGTCTCAAACATTTATCCTTTGGGAGTACTGTGAAAATTGTGCCACAACATAACACTGTCAAAGGTTGTGTTGCTTAGTCTCAAAAACGTTTTTTTCCCTTTAGCAGCTCCGTGACAAGTTGTTACATAAAACAATCATTGTCTGTTTAAAAAAAAAAAAAAGGTACACGTAGCTATGTTTTCAATATAATAAATGGTTGTTTTCTAAGCTTTACCTTACTCTTACAAGTCCAGAAATGACAGGTTTGAAGAATCCTATCAAGCCACTTGCGAAAGGATGCAGATGCCTGCTGTTCAGCATCACTGACGATTTGTATCATCAGTGATCCTCAGGGTGGCATCTGCTGTGTCTCCACCCGCAGTGTAGCCTCAGTAGTCACAGAGCAGTTCCATAGCACACCACAGAGTGGGTCCTTAATAAGGTTTTATTATTCACAATTGAAAATTGTAAATATTTATGGCATACAACGTCAAGTTTTGATAAATAAATATACTGCAAAATGATTAAATTTGACTAGTTAACACACCCACCACCTTATGTACTTATTTTTTGTGTTAAGAGTATTTTAGATGTACTCACTTAGCCCTTCTCCAGCATGCAACACATTGTTATGGCAGAAACTATGCTTTGCAGTAGCTCTCCGGAACTTACTCCTCCTCTCACTGAAACCTGGTGCCCCCTGCCGGTGTCTCCCCAATCTTCCCTTCCCCGCCCTGGCCCTGGTAACAGCCATGAGCTTTCAGCTTATGTGAGTCTGACTTTTTTAGATTTCACATGAGTGAGATAATACAGTATTTCTTTTTATTTTTTAATTTTAATAAGCACCTCACTGACAATCAGTTTGCAGTATTTCTTATTAAATATTTCTGTCTCATAAGATATTTCACTGTGATGTGTTAAAGAAGTATTCTTGCCATTCTGAGATATTTCTGTGAAAGATATCTTAGGATGTATCACAACCTAAAAGCAGATGTTTGCTGTAAAATATTTAATTACGTCTTTCTTATGCCCCAGAATTTGAATTTGTAAAAACTTGAGCAAGTAAAAATTAAATTTTAAAAACCACACAAGAAAACAAAACTCAGATGTCTATTTCTTTTTGATAACTTTAGAAGTTTTAGATATAAATATTAAGCTCTATCAGTTCACCAAGTAATTGCTTAAGCGAGAAAGCCTTAGAAACAACAAAAGAAAGCATTGTCTTTGAGCCATCCCACTTTGAGGGCTGTTGCTGTTTCTCCTTCTAGGCACCAGCCACAGCTCCCACTCTGTGCAGTCCAGCCTGGTCCGACAGTCCCCTGCCCGGGCCTCTGTCGCCAGCCAGTCTTCCTACTGCTACAGCAGCCGGCATTCGTCCCTCCGCATGTCCACCACGGGACTTGTGCCTTGTCGGCGATCTTCCACCAGTCAGATATCGCTTCGAAATTTGCCACCATCCATCCAGTCCCGCCTGTCGATGGTGAACCAGATGGAGCCCTCCAGTCAGAGCGGTGTGGCCTGCATGCAGCACGGCCTCCCTTCCTCCAGCAGCTCCAGCCAGAGCATCCCAGCCTGCAAACATCATGCTCTCGTGGGCTTTCTCGGGACAGAGGGAAGTCAGAATGGTGCCAGTGATGCACAGCCAGGCAGCACCTTGAGTCCTGCCAATAACTCACATCCCAGAAAGGGGGAGGTGATTTACAGAGTCCAAGTGAGTAAGCCCAGAGGTCATCTTGTGCTGTTTTTATTCTTGTTGACTGAAAGACTCTTGTGAAACATCTTATCCTACTTAGTCCAAAGACTAGACTATTTCTGAATGCTGAAAAAATTTTTTGCCTGGTTAAACCTGAAAGCAGGCTGGGCACGGTAGCCCCCACCTATAAAACTAGCATTTGGGGAGGAACACTTGAGTCTCGGAGTTGACTCTATGTTCCTTAGATCAGCCTAAGGAACATAATGAGACCTGTCAAGCATGGTGTTGGATGCCTTAATCTTAGCTATTTGGGAGGCTGAGCCAGAAGGATTCCTTGCGCCTTCCTGTAAGGAATTTGAGCTTACAACAAGCTTTGATGACACCATTGCACTCTAGCCAAGGCAACAGAGCAAGGCCTTGTCTCAAGCAACAACAATAAAAATAAGACCAAAAATCTGAAACCAAGTGGTTTTTGCTTTAGTAAGATTGTTCCTGATTCAGCCATTGTAGTAAAGTCTTCAGTAGGCTAAAAAGCATTCAGGAGATGGCTCTTTAGATATTTTTTTTTTTTACTCCATTATAGGAATACAAAACTTAAGACAAAAAGAGTCCTATGAAAGGAACTTTGTTAGAGAGTATATAATTTTTCATTAGCAAGAAAAAATGAATTGAAGTGATTCATGTTTATTTACAATATAGATTGTGGATCCCACTCAAATTCTGGAAGGGATCAACCTGTCAAAAAGGAAAGAACTTCAGTGGCCTGATGAGGGAATTCGGTTAAAAGCTGGGAGAAATAGCTGGAAAGACTGGAGTCCTCAGGAGGGCATGGAAGGCCACGTGAGTCCTTTTATAAACCTAACGATCTAGGGAGTGACTTTTTTGTAGTCTGACTAACTTGTGTGCATGGTTTAACTGCTTTATGTATTTACACTTTATCCTTAAAATTACTGCCTCTAATCCTCCGGGAGGGATAAGAGTTTGTGAGTACATGCAGGGTCTCTAGCACTGACTTCTTGTTTTATTCTAAATCATCAGGTTATTCACCGATGGGTGCCTTGCAGCAGAGATCCAGGAACTAGATCCCACATCGACAAGGCAGTGCTTCTGGTCCAGATTGATGATAAATACGTGACTGTCATTGAAACTGGGGTACTAGAACTTGGGGCTGAAGTGTGAGCCAGTGTTTTACAACTGCACGTTTCTTTTTCCCTCTCGATTCCAAGACGCTGGGAAAAGAGAGGAGCAATTGGAAGATGCCTACAGGCATCACTTTGACATCTGTGGGAGAGACTTGAAAACAGTGAGCTTGGTTCAGCACCTCTCCTTTGCCATTCACCCTGACTCCTGTCACTGTCTCCATCTCCAAATAAAGCTGAAATATTTTTTTAAGTTAGCTGCCGAGAAAAGATTTTGCATGAAGGATAAAATTCTGTTAAAATACATCCTTTAAAAAAGTTTTTCCTATGCATTGCCTATGCTTTAAATCAACAAACTCTTCATTTCTAAACTGTGATCTCATATTTTTCTAATTTCTTTGCCAAAAATAATTGCCATGTTTTGTCACAGAACATGAAATCCATCTACCTTGATTTTTAAAAACAGACCAGTGTAAAAATGTTCAGTTTGACATATAGCAGTATGAAAGTTTATACAGTGAAAGAGACTATGAACAGACAGAGATTTATCTTATTCCTTGAGCGCTAAAAACTTTAATGAAAAAAACTGCACTAATTTTTTACAACAATGCACTAAAGTCTGAGATTTCTCAGAACATTTATTTATATATAAAATAAAATACCATTATTTAAATTGCCTTTGGAATTAACCCCCCCTTCCCTTTCCATAAACATAGGTAGCAGAAACTGCACTGCTCATTTTTCTCTTATAGTCTGTACTTTACGCTAGTGCGTTGGATGTTTTCTTTAAAATGAATATGAAATCTCAAGATACACAGAGCTTCGTCATTGACTTTTCCTGGAGCTGCCAGTCAGTGACTCGATCACGTGAATACCACTGTCAGCTACCGTGTCCACAACTCAGACAGACCAGCTCTGCGGGGATCAGTTCTGGGAAGAAAACACTTCGGCTTTTCAAAGAAGATGAACATCCAGGAATTTAAAGAAAGGATCAACTGCCCTTTATTTATTTTTCAGAATTCCTAGTTCTCAAAGATATTTTCATGCAGTTCAGTTAATCAAGTAAACTTTTTTCAAACACAGTTCTCCAAATGGTGCAGTTATTATTGTTGCATCCCTTCTTAATAACTTTGCTTTTTATTTTCTCTCCCTTTCTTTTTCTATTACTTGAATTTTATTTCCTGTAATTTATAGTGTGTAGCTATAATCTGAAATATTTATACCTATGAAATTGACTTAATTCCTATGTTGCAGAACTTAAATTTTATTGTTTTTTTGTTTGTTTTTCTTTTTGAGACAGAGCCTCCAGCTGTCACCTTGGATAGAGTGCTGTGGCATCACAGCTCACAGCAACCTCCAGTTCCTGGGCTCAAGCGAGTTTCTTGCCTCCACCTCCCAAGTAGCTGGGACTACAGGCGCCCGCCACATTGCCCGGCCATTTTTTGGTTGCAGCCGTCATTGTTGTTTGGCGGGCCCGGGCTGGATGCGAACCCGCCAGCTCAGGTGTACGTGCAGGCGCCAAGCCTTTTTTTTTTTAAGCATGTATTCAGGGAACTATATTACTCAGATTTACAATGGGTTACCTGAGAACTGCAGTTTAATTTGCAACTTAGCATTTTTTCAATCCTTAAGAAATATTTCCATTTCGGTATGAAATTCCAAAGAAAATTGTGCATCTTCTGTGAGCATTTAGGAGCAGCCATCTTTCTACCCCCTGTGAATAGAAAATAAATAGAGTCAGGTAAAGTTAGTTTTAATACTTTATTTAATCCAGTATATCCAGAGTATTACGGTTTCAGTATGTGACAGACACTAGCCACATTTCAGAGACTCAGTAGCTAGGTGTGCCTATGGGCACCATGTGGACAACAGTTTAAAGGATTTTGAAGAGAGGACAGAGAGAGAAGCTGTTTTTCCTCCTAATTGTGATGTAGATCCCATGGTATTGGGTGACATTGCAATGGAAGGAAAGAGAACAGGGAGAGTAAATAGCTAATGTATGAATGCATTTCCACTTCAACATCTATTTATTTTCTTTTTATTCTAAGTTAAAATTTTTGTGGTCATTCAGAGCCTCCCGTGCCTTGTGTCGATGTTTCCATAGACTTCACTCTTTGCAAAATTTACTGTTTAAAAATATTTGTCAAATGATTTATTGAACCTTTAGACAAAGGTCCCCTTTCTAAATTGACCATTTTAAAATGTATTTTGTGGTACTTTCATATTCTGTATTTGCTTCATTTGGACAAATCTACAGTATGCCATTAAAGTTCAGTGTTCTTTTTGTTTTATTGAATTTTTTTCCTGAAATGGAATATATCATCTATCCATCTGCATAGATAATATTTTTTAAATATTCTCAAAGGAATTATGTCCTCTGTCGCTTGTTGCCTTTCTAAAGTGAATATGATCTTTTCATGGTCATTGCCTAGATAGGTGAGGCCTTTTCAATCTTAGATAGAAGATAATTCATTTTCCTACACAGAAAAAAAAAATCTGAACTTCAGCTGATTTAATCAGAAGGAGCAAATTTTTTATCAATACTAACTCCTCTTCCAAAAAAAATTTTTAAGCACATCATATACTCATAAAAAGTCAGATTTAAAATGTAAAGCTAGGGGTGGCACCTGTGGCTCAGTGAGTAGGGCACCAGCCCATATACTGGAGGTGGCAGGTTCAAACCCAGCCCCAGCCAAAAACTGCAAAAAAAAAAAAAAAAGTTAGATTATATATGAAACATATCTCTTGATTTAGGGTATCAATTGATAGACATTTTTCTCAGAACAAGTTGAATTCTGTTATTATACAACTCTTTAGTGAATTTATAAATTAGAAACCCTAAGAAAAGCCCTGCCATTTTTAAAGTCTAAAGCTGATAGCCTTTTACAAATCATAATTCATTTCTAATAATTACATCTGGGGAAATGATAATAATTAAAGAAAGGTTTGTGTCTTAAGAATAATTTGCTCTAAATTATTATTTTAAAAGAAACAATTTAATTAATGAAAATTAATTGGTCATGAATGTTTTATTCCTCCCCACCCTGCCCTGGGTTTTATTCCTCCCACCCTGACAGTGACCTACTTGTTTTGATTCTCTGCTATACAGTTTTCAGTAATGTACAAAACTCTAATATACATTAATGTGTTTAGTTTATAATTGCCAAAATTCTGACTTCCATAATTTGAAGGTAAAGAGATACAATTAAAATGCTAACTTTTTATTCATTTCCTTTAAATAGAGTTGCACAATTGAAATTTTTCTTGTTTGATTTTTGTTTTCCTTTCATTCAGTAGCAGAAAACATTTTAGAACTCCTAATTAAGCTTTTGCTGAATCTTTCAATCAGTACCTTTATTTTTACATCATTTGCAACAGTGGATAAAACTTGCATTGACTTTTTCCTAAAGAGCTTTGATGTTTCCGAGACTCTAAATGAATATAAGATGTTAATATTTAAGAAACTTGGGGAGATGTTAATATTTAAGGTAGTGAGGCAGTGTGTATATTTTTTAAGATAATTAGAGATTAATTACTTTTAGAAATTTAGTGAACATACTTAATCAGCATTCTGCCTTCTTTGGTTTTTTACTATTAGATGATGAAATTCAATTAGATTTTTAAGTATTTTTGAAAAATACCTCAAGTGTATCTGAAGTACTTCCAATTTTTGAAACAGAAGTAGTCAGACAATGTTCCTGTTCTAAGTGAGACACAAAGAATTACTCTGTGCATTAAATGTCAGGCAGAAAATACAAGTTTTTATGTAGAAAACTATAACTCATTAAGATGTATTTTTCTTTTTAGATTAGTTTAATTTTCTGTCTCATATCCTTATATAAGAAAACAGCCTCACATCTAAGCAAAGGAAACTTAGCCTTAATAAAGCCCACATTGGTTCTGAGCAGCTCCCTCTCACCTCTAAGCAGCCAGTCTGCTGGGTTGTGGGATTGGGTCATTAGTCTAGAACTAGGGCTTTTTTAAACTTAGGAGTCACATAACTAACTTTCAAGCATCCTTCCTCCTAAGTACATATGTGACTTGAGGAAAAGGTCCTATTAATTTTGTGTGAGAATTCTTTGAATTTATGTTTTCTAGCTAGTAAACTATAAATTGCTGTCCAGATTACTTTTATATTTATTTTAATTTCTCATGAGTTTTCATTGACAAAGCCCTTTTGGTTGGTTTGTGTGTGTGTTTGTTTAAGTCCTCAGAATCCATTCTCATTCTTTTTCACAAGTGTAATGTAATCATGTAAAGTTACTTTCTGGGTTGTTTGTTTTTTCCTTTTGAAAAAACATTACATTGTTCAGAGAAGATACAAAATATCCCTTTTTATTCTAGAGGCTTTTCCTTTAAGATAAATGAAGAGAATAATGTCAGTCAAGGTTAAGATGGTGCATGAAACTGTTATTGGACTTTGAACTTTCTGTTTCAGTCTTGTGTGACACACTGTTATTGGTCTGGAGGAAGAGGAAAATTAGATACTAGACAACATAAATTTTAAAATTACATTGAAAATGTATAGCTTTTTAAAATCAAGTATTTAAAAAAACCAGCCTTTCTTTTTCTTCATTTGCTAAAAAATCTGTTTTATACACACTTAGGCCTTCTTATTTTTAACTTATTAAATGTGTAGGTTAAGAATTATGATTGGAAAGGAATTCATTATATACAAATACATCTGGGAGGATTTGAGTGGAGTATTAATATTGTTTGAAACAGAAGTATATTTTCTGCTTTGAATCATTTCACCAAAGTCATCTGTCTAGAATTCTGTAAAAATAAATAAGAATTTCTCTTTATTGCTTATAAACTACATTTTCTTCCTGAATTAGGGTAAATAACGTCTGTTCGTAAACTGAACTTCTTTTCTTTTGCAGTGTTTGGACGGGGCTGGGTTTGAACCCACCACCTCCGGCATATGGGGCTGGCACCCTACTCCTTTGAGCCACAGGTGCTGCCCCTAAACTGAACTTCTTTGTCTGTCATTTGTGGAATCAACATAATATTCTTTGGGTAAACTAGAGCTGATTCTCACTGCAAGGTTATATGGCAACTTTGTTCTAAGACTTATACCTATTATATAGGATTATACCTTTTTTGCTCTGCCTCAGCTCTGTACCTGACGGTTTCTGATTCAGCAGAGCCAAGCTCGAAGGAACAAAGGTCATCTAGCTCTGTGGGGATGGACTCCTGGATGCTACCTGTGCAGAGGCGCTGACACCTTGGGTTCAGAACAGCATGGTAGAATAGAATGAGACGGCTGCTCCAGATGACTCTTGGGTTTATAGAGTACTTGTGGTTTAAAAAGATTTTTTATATATGAAGCTTGATTTTACAACCAAAATACTAGAAATTACGGGAGGGAGAGTCGTGTCTGCTTTTGCTTTTTAAAAGCTTATAGTTTAAGTAAATTATAAAAACTGATTACTTTAACCTTGTACAAGTCTGATGATGAGCTCTGCATGAGGAATTAGAAGGAGAAATGTTAAAAATGATTCTAGTGAGGTGGATGTGAGGAAGGGAAGTGGGTTTTCCATTCCTGATCGTGGGTTGTGGAAAGCAGTCATTCCTTTACCAGCGTTCAGTATGAACCAGAGATGGAGGATCTGTGTACTCGCGTGTCTGAGAGTGTGTGCGAGAGAGAGTGTTATTCTAAACAGCCTGTAAATACTACAGTTATTTAAAATGGAAATAACAGCTGAGGTGTTTTTTGGCAAATATATTGCATCAAAAATACAGTATTGACAGTGGATAAAACACTAAGGAAATAAATTTTTTTTTCATTTTGTCTTCTTTCCATTTTTGTCAAATTAAAAAAATTAGAGTATTTTATATTAAGTTCTGTATGGACTGTTACTAAAGCATGGCTCTGAAATAATTTTAAATACAAACTCTGGCCTGTAAACATGTAATTCAGCTTATAGGTCAGAAATGTACATATTTATTTCATGTTAAAAGAGGATCTCTCTCACACTTGTCGTGGTAGAAAGATTGTACCTTCTGATTCCATCTGAATGTTACACATTAATGATATAATAGTAGATGGAACATGTAGGATGATAAAAATGTGTGTTCAAATGCACACTAAATTACAATACGAAAACATGGAAAGAACATACGGATTGTGGTCATCAAAATCAGGAAAGGAGTAATTTGTTTATTATATTTGGAATGTGTACTGACCCAGTGATTTCACATAATAATACTTAAAGAAAATGCAGACTGATTCACAATGAAAATAGACATACTCTTGATTAAATTGTATATTAAGGCTTTAAACACATAGTAACAGCCAGAATCAGCAGATACAGATTATTTGCCCCTTGCATCAGAGTCTCATACAATTGGCTATCTGTCTTCTGGGATCACAGCACCATCACTGGGAACATAGTGTATTTAGTCTGAAAGGGTAGTATTTCTCTCCAGTGACAAAAAAACATGCTGGTTAAATGAAACACATCTTCAAGGAAAGGAATTCCTTATGTGAGTTGCAGTCTTCTTACAGCCAGACATTCAAAGGACTGTTGACATGAAATTTGGGTCCCATAAAACTTCTTATTCTTAAATAACTGTAGTTTACTTAGGATTTTTTTTCCTAAAGGACCCCAAAATATTTTGCTGACATGTAACAAACAAATCTCATCATGTAGGTATATTTCCCAGGGGTAGGGTAGAAAGCAGCACTTTCTGAAGTTAGGGCAGGACTGGACAGTAGTCTCAGGGGTATCCAGTCAGCACTTAACCATTCAGAATATTTATTCTTCTCCAGATGTGCTTATCAAAGACACCTTCAAAACTTGAAAAATACAATTTGATACAAGAGAATGCCTACGTTGCTTGGTAATTTCTTTTTTTTTTGAGACAGAGCCTCAAGCTGTCACCCTGGGTAGAGTGCTGTGGCATCACAGCTCACAGCAACCTCCAATTCCTGGGCTCAAGCGAGTCTCTTGCCTCCGCCTCCCAAGTAGCTGGGACTACAGGCGCCCGCC
>CAUYRH010114059.1:0-50040 GCA_963574655.1 Perodicticus potto | reverse complement strand
AATGAGAAAGTCTCTTGAATGCTATCACAATCAGGTTGATGAAAATATCTCTGATTGTATCTGAAGCCCGTACACTGTACCCCATGACTGAATTATTGTACACAGATATGATTTAATAAAAAAAAAAAAAAAAAAAAAAAGAAAAGTCTGTCTTTGTGGTCATGAGTTTGCCGTTATCTCTTTCTAACTGTATGATTAGGGGCAAATCCCTTGATTTTTGTCAGTCTCAGTTTTCTAAAAGGACATAATAAGCACAAAACAAGTTTATAAAATTGTCATGAAGATTAAATGAAATAAGCCATACAAAGTTCCTTCAGCTCTGAGCTACGGTTACCACTAAAAAATAGCAAGAAAATAAAGTGTCATGATTTCTGAGCCTTTTGGCCCTCGTACTCCTTGTTGGGATTTGGTAAGTTGATTACAAGAGCGGACTTTACACTGTGGTTACAAAAAGAAGCTCAGGAACACATTGCACTTTGGGGTATACCACTTGATTCTCTAAGTGGAGACAAAATTCAACAATCGCAGAGTTGAAACATTCCTCCTGGTCTTTTCCATGCATTTCCCAGCTCAGCAAATTTGGCCAGACTGGCAAAATCATAAAGAAATAAATTTTTAGAAGTAAGCAAAGGAACCACTTTGACATGACAAAGCTGTTCATGCCTGTAGCAGAATGGTGTGCCAATTGGCTTCATTTAACTTAACTCTTAGTCCCAGACAGACAGGCTCCTAGTGTGGGAGTGGGATCCCTGAGGAGCCTGGGAGCAGAATCTGACTTGATGAGAACACACATTTGGGGCTCTGAATATAGAGAAATGGGGCTTTGACTGAGGAACTTTACTAGTTCCTATGACTTTGCCTCCTACTCCAAAGAGAAGACACATACTGGTTGTAACAATTTAAACTCCTTTATTTTTCATAATTTGGTTGAGATTTCATCATTTTTGATGAAATGGACTGCTTCTCTAATTTGATTTTGATTTATTGAATATCTGACGGCCAACATATTATTTAACATATGGTTATTGAGTATCAACTCTATGTGAAGCATATTGTCCCTCAACATTCATCTAGTCACATAGGATAGGTAAATTAAATTATTTATTGTGCCAAATGTTATGAAATGCCATTCACAGGTGACCTGGAAGGGAGGGGCTAGCCAGGAAGAAATAGGCATTAGTGCCATATTTTTAAACTGTGATGCTTAATTTTATGTATCAACTTGCCTGAGTAAGGGGTACCCAGATACTTGGTACATTATTTATGCATGTGTCTGAGAGGATGTTCCTGGAAAACATTAGCATTTGAATCAGCAGACTGAGTAAAGATGATCCACCTTCACTAACATAAGTCAGCATCACCCAGTTTATGGAGGGCTCCTGCTAGAATAAAGAGGTGAAGGAAGGTTAATTCTTTATCTTTCTTTGAGCTGAGACATTCGTATTCTTCTCTTACATACTGGAAATCTAGTTCTTGGGTTTTGGTTATTAAACCAAAGGCCTCCTTGGATCTTAGGTGTTTAGACTTGGACTGAATTATAGCATCATCTTTCTTGATTCTCCAGCTTACAGACAATCATAAGACTTTTCAACCTTTATACTCACATGAGCCAATTCCCATAATAAATCTCCTGGTGTATATATGTATATATTTACACTTGAACCTTGAGCAAAGTAGGGGTTAGGGATGCTGTCACCCCATGCAATCAAACATCCGTGTATAACTTTGACTCCACTAAAACATAACCACTGATAGCCTATTGTTGGCTAAAACTCTTTCTGTTAACATAAGCATATTTTGTATATAAATTATATATTGCATTCTTACAATAATGTCAGCTAGAGAAAAGGAAATGTTATTAGGAAAATCATAAAGAAGAGAAAATGAAGTTGCTATTTATTAAGTGCAAGTGGATTAGCATACAATTCTTCATCTTTGTCATTGAGCAGGATGTGCAGGAGGAAGATGAGGGCTTGGTCTTCCTGACTCAGGGGTGGCAGAGGCAGAAAAGATGGAGGAAGTGGAAGGGGAGGCAGGAAAGACAGGGGCATGAGTTATAACTTTATGGAAATACATCATGATTTTTGTCTGACTTTTTGCTTTTTCATTTCTCTAAAAATGTTTCTATATAGTACCAATACTTCTTCCACTGTTTGCTTTAGTTTTAGTGCCTGTGTCATAGAAGGGACCATGTTGTAAAAGCAGTCAAGAGCAGTCTTGAATAACAAGGACTCATCTGCCAGACTGTCTACTGTCAGTTTATCTTCTGGCACTGTTTCTTCTATGTCATCTTCCTTGTTGTCTGGCAGTGATTTAGAAGTACTCATCTCCATCAAGTCATCTTCTGTTAATTCCTCTGGTGTGGTGGTGTCTATTAGCTCTTAAATTTCTCCAGGTCCCATATCTTGACACCCTTCACTCCCCCTCACCTTTTAAAGCCATATCTACAATCCCCTTCATTATTTCTTTGATTGTCTTCATTGTAAATCCTATAAAGTCATGTATAATATCTGTGCAGTTTTCTACAGCAGAATCTATTGTTTTTGGCTTGGTGGGTTTCATGGCTTTTTCTATAACAACAATGGCATATTCAATAATGTAATACTTCCACATATTCATAATGTGTTCTCTGTTGGGTGTTTTATTCCATAGCATTGGTAATCCTTTCCATAGGGTGCTATTTGTAATGAGCCTTAAAAGTCTTTATGACCTCCTGATCTAGAGGCCAAATTAGAGACATTGGGTTTGCAAGAGAACAGACCTCTTTGACACCCTCAGTGTTAAGCTCATAGGGTTAACCCAGGGGCATTGTAGCAAAAGCATAAGAGTTGCCAAGAGGCATTATAGCAAAAGAACTTTAAGAGGCAGTTGCTTACTGACAAGGTACTTCATGACTCCAGAGATAAAGCATTGGTGGAACCAATGCAGAAAAAGCATTATTATTGTCCAGGCCTTCTTGGTGTACAGCTAAAGGATGGGCAGTTGGTGTTTATCTTTACCTTTGAAGAGTTGGATGTTAGCAGATTTATAGTAGATGTATAGATAAGGGCAGTCTTGACCATCAACTCAACTGTATTTGCTCCAAACTGTAAAATTAGCCCATCCCTGCATGGTTTAAATCCTGATGCTTTCCTCTCTTCCTTACTTATTAGAAACTTGCAGTAGAACTTCTGCAAGTTGACTACCCATGGAACTGTAACAAACTTGTCAACATAAGGACCTAGGCCTACTGTATTGATACATATTTGTGGTGCATGTCCAGTCTATGAAAATTAGGTTGACTTAAGTAGGTTGTCTACGTAGGGAGGTGGTCCACTATGGTGGTTCTATTGTATAAATCCTTTACGTATTTTTTTTTCCAGAATAGGACATTTTCATCTGCATTATAAAACCTAGTCAGGCAGATATCATTTCTCCTCAATGATTTCCTTAATGGTTATCTGTAAAATTTGCTGCTTCTTAGTTAGTAGATGCTGCTTCTCCTATTACCTTGACATTTTTTAAACAAAAACTCTTTCTGTAATGAATTATCAAACCATCCTTTGCTGGCATTAGATCCTTCAAGCTTTAGCTCCTTCATCTTCCTTTTGCCTTAAGTTGTCGTACAATGACTTCACTTTTTCTCAAATCATATTAGAGTCTAAGTCATAGAAGGGACCATGGTATGCTTTCTTATAGCAACCCTGCACCCATATAAAAGCTGAATTTTCAATATGAGATAAAAGATTTATTTCACAAAAAGTGCAAGGTTTGCATGCCTCCTGGCACAGCTGCAGTGATGGCTTCCTCAATTTCCTTTCATTTTTTATGCTGATTTTATTCATCTTGCTTGAAATAGCAGGCAACTGCAGCTATAGGCCTCAATCTTTATGGTACCTATAAGCAATTCAAGACTTTGCTTCTTGGGAGCACGTCCAGCATCACTAGTGGCACCTTTTTATGGGTCCTATGGTGTTATTCAAGGTTTACTTTATGGGGATTGCACTAAACCTGATGAAAAATATGCAAAAACCTGAGAAATGTCTGTTTACTTCAATATGCAATTAACTGGAGATGATTAACATAGCTAGAGGTTTTAAGTGGATTCTGACAATACTTGAGCTTACTACAATAGCAACAGGAGGTGGCTACAAATTTATTATAATAGAACAGTATATACCATAGCTAATTTTATGCAGTTATGATTTAATTCGTCTTTACATTTGTTTACATTTCTCCCAACTACGAATAGTATGCTATATAGAATCTGTAAGTATTTGTGTGCACAAGTGTTAATAAATTTTAAATTTTGTAATGGATTTTTGTATATAATAGTAAATGATAAACTAGACTAGTATCTCCATATGTTTTTTGCATTCATGACCTACCTAAGTTTTTCTTAATTTTTTCTCATATTTCCAAGTTACATGGTTTGTCTATAAATTTTCTCAAATGGTTGCAAATCTCTAAAACATTTTTCAATGTATTTATTTAAAAAATCCATATATACATAGACCCACATAGTTCAAACCCATGTTCTTTAGTTTTCCCAAGGGTCAACTATATGTGTATATTTAATTGGTTCTTTTTTTTTTCTTGAGAACTCTGAAAAATACATAATGTATTCATTTTGTAACTAATTCTGACTCAACGAAATGAGACAAATAAGACAATTTGCAATATTTCTATATCATGTTGTACTAGACTGGACTAGACTGTACGAAGATAATTATCAATATACAGCTCAACCATAATCACTCTGTTTTTGCAGGTTGTCAGATGGGCTGTAGCTAAATCATAGTTCTAGTACATCATACCAGCATGTGAAAAAGGTCTGATTATGGCAAAGTGAGGCCTATTGCAATTTCTTGTTTGAATTGCAAACACCTTGATAGTTTCTTATTCAAATTAGTTCCATTTCAGGAGCTGTAATTTTGTTATTGACCGACCACCAAATCAAAGGACGTTTTGCCTGGCAGAGAGGTCTGTGTTGGGTAAGCACAGAGAGGAGCCAGGGAGGCTTAGTGTATGCAATCTTTGTGCTAATAAATTTTACATAATCCTTTGTTACATTAGACTCGTTGTTTCAACTATAATATCACCTATAATCTGCTTTCAAGTGCTGTCAACATAATCACTGAAAAATTAATCAAACACTTTTTCCCCTAAGCCTATATAATGTTAAATAATGAGTATGAATTGATTTTTTTTTCCTTTTTCAAATTTATGCAGTTAACTGACCTGAATTTGCTAATGAGCTGCTTTGAAATAGATAATATTTGAGTTTGGATTCCATGGAAACAACCTAATACAGGGAATTCTAATCATGGGAAATGGTCCTAGGAAGGAGGAAAGAGGGACAGGGAATTAACCAAAGCCAGTGTAAGATACAACATCAGTTGCAGAGGCCTCCTGAGAGGTGGGAGAGTGTCTCCTAATCATCTCTCTGAAGAAGAGAGGCTGGTGCTTGTACTCACCAATTTGACCCGACTAGTTGAAGAGGATCCCCACCTGCATTATTTCTTCTTCTAACCTGCTCTTCTTGGATTCCTGTTGACTCAGAAAAGACCTCTAGACAGAGCTAAAGACAGAGGATTAGAGGAAGGTGATTCTCCGCTTTTTGAAATCATCTACTATAGCCCGACCTGAAAAATGGCAAGTAGCACCAAGGGATGGGAAAAGGGTCACAAAGGCATCTCCTACACATAACGTTTCATCTTTAGACATGTTATTTGTTCTCTTTCCCTTAGAATGTATACAAAATAAAACTGGATTTTTTTTTTCTTTTTTGAGACAGAGTCTCTGTTGCCCAGGCTAGAGTACCAAAGCACCAACGTAGTTCACAGCAATCTCAGTCTCCTGGATTCAAGTGATCCTTGTACCTCAGCTTCCCAAGTACTTGGGACTACAGGTGCCCACCAAACTTCTGCCTAGTTTTTCTATTTTCAGTAGAGACAGGGTCTCGCTCTTTCTCAGACTGGTCTCAAACTCCTGAGCTCAAGGGATCCTCCTCGTACCTTGGCCTCCCAGAGTGCTGGGATTACAAGTATGGGTCACTGTGCTGGGCCGTAAACTTTATCTTTTGAAAGAAATCATCTTCATTGGTCCTGCAAAAACTTTTGTGTTCTCAGAAATGGAATTATTTTTCTTCTTCAAATGTAAAGATTTCAAGAAAAGAATTGCTGTTATAATGAAGTTCTAGAAGCATGCTCAATATATCTTCATCAAAGGCTATTTATATCACTTCAGCTTCTCAAAAAAATGTTGGGAGAAAGAAGTAAGAATTTATCCAAAGGTAGGAAGTGTATTGTTATTGCTTAAGTAATGGCCACAATAAGATCTTAGAAGGCTATCTTTACAATTGACTTAGCCCACCCAGCCAGGTTGATTTCCTTTCTCTAGGGAAAGTTTGGAGTCTCCAGGTTACCACTGGCTAACTTTTGCCTCCTCCCTTCTCCCCACTGAGGGCATCTGTGAACTTTAGCATTGAGTACAGATATAAAGACATAGATAACCTCAATACTTACCTCAATGTCAGCAAGATTCCCTAAAGTGAAGGGTTTCTTGCAGACAGAGTTCAATGCTGGCTACCCTCTGTTTAGGGGACTCTGGGAGGTCAGAAGGGATGGAGGGTTTGGCTTATTTGAAGGCAAGGAGCAAAGGATTTTCCTTATACTTTCAGCATAAAAGCTTGAGTTGTTTAAAGCTTTAATTTTTTTTTATTTTTTATTTTTGCAAATGGTTTAAATGACTATAGCGCCCACACACACAAAAAAATTTGCACATCAAATGATGACAGTTCTGACATACCAAAAGTCTTGAGAGATTCCCTGATAGACTTATCCTGGGCTGATGCAGGAGTGGTGTGACTCAGTGCTCAGAAGAGCGAAAACGGAGGATTTCCAGACACATGTCTTCTGTAAGCTGCTCTGCTGTTATGACATCAGGAATGGTCTGTAGGGAGCAGAGCAGAAACCAGCGGCAGAAAAACCCACAAAATGACAAATGATTGCAGAACTGATGGGTATCATCCCAGCATTCCCTTGGACCCGGAACTAGCAATAGTTTCACCCAGCCCAAGCTGAAAGATGAAAACAAGCATCTCATTCTTTCCAGGATTTTTGTTTTAGTTTCTTTCCTCACAGTGAACAAGATTATAATCCTTTAAGGCTAGAACCATCAACCTGGGCAAAACACAGCATCTACCTGGCCCACAAGAGGTGTTCAATAAATATATTTTTTAAAGATTGGTCATCCTATTATGGTGTAGCATAAAAACAAGTGGACTGAGAGCAGGGAAAAAATAATGTAGCTCCCACTCAGGGTCAGTAACTAATAACTTCTCTCACTTTCAATTTGTTTAAAATAAAACAATAATTGTGCCCCTACTGTGAACAGAGCTTAGTACTTTGAAGGATATGGTGAGGAATTTCAAGTTAAAGAAGTAATCTTTGTCTTCAGAAAGGATGGTACGGTCTCCCAGGAGAGACATTTGTGAATGGTCTGGTGATGAGGATCTTAGATATTGAAGTCTGTTTGACTTGAGTTCAAAATTCAGACCCACCACTCACCAATAAAATGGAGATAATAAGAGACTACCTCAAGCATTACTTTTTAAAAAAAATTATGGCAAGGACCCTTAAAACAAGATCTACCCACTTTGTATATAAAACCAGCACATTGTACCCCATGATTGCATTAATATACACAGCTATAATTTAATAAAAAAAAATAAAAAAACAAGATCTACCCTCTTAATAAGTTTTTAAGGATACAATACATTATTGCTGAGTATAGGTACAATGGTGTTTAGCAGATCTCTAAAGCTTATTCATGTTACATGACAGAAACTGTACACCTTCAAATAGAAACTCTCCATTACCCCTTCCCCCTAGTTTCTGGCAAACTTCACTCATTGTTGTTACGAATTTGACTATATTGAATACCTCACGTAGGTGGAATCATATAGTACTTGTCTTTCTGTGACTGGTTCTCCCCATGTTGTCACAAATGATGAGACTTTCTTATTTTTAAAGCTGAAAAGTGTATTGATTGTGTATATATAACATGTTTTCTTTATCCTTTATCAGTCGATGGACATTGAGATTGTTTCCACAAAATAGTTTTCACTATTTTCTTGGAAAGAGTGAATGAACATTGTAGTGCCCATTATTTTTGTGTGTGTGAACATAAAATCATGCCCATGAAGCAAAAGGCAGTAGGAAATAGAACTCAATAAATATTAGCTGTTCAACAAAGTAGAGTTTAAGACAGACTCTTACTAGAGTAGAGTATATTTTATCATGATAAAAAAGTTTATCATAAACTCTGATAAACTTTTTTATCATGATAAAATAGTCAATATCAGAAAGACCTAATAATACTAATTGCACATACATGCTAATAAAATGAATAAATAAATATTAGCTATTGATTAATTATTAATTATGAATAAATGCTTACCATAAAATCCCAATGTAGCTGAGATGTCATGTGTTCTGGAGTTACAGGAGAGGATGAGGAGTTTTACACTGACCCTATAAATAGGGTGAAGTAAGATGTTTGCAGAAGGCTTCAGAGTTGTTTTTTGGTTTGGCTCACCAAGCATAGGAAAGATTTCAATGGAGAATGTAAGGGAAGAAAGCCTTCCTAGTAGGAGGGAGATGGTTTTATGAATGTCAAGATAAGGAAAAGACATCATTGAGTCATTCTGCTTTGAATAGAGGATTGGTATTATTGGGGATCTTAGGGAAACTTCACAAACAGCACTTATACTGTAATAATTTGTCCTTCTGACAGGAACAAATGGGTTATTATTGTTCTTAAGAGTGTTGGATACTATTAATTGCCTCCCTAATTTCATTCTTCTCTTTCTTACTCTTACTTCACCACTAAAACTAGTTTTGATAGTTTCATCGTGCCTAGTTAAAAATGCTCACCTTCCTCTGATCCCTTGCATCCAGGAGTAGCTGTATGACTCTGTTCCAGATGGTAAAATTTAAGCACAATTTTAGTGCAGGCAGGGAGGCCTCTGGTCAAGCAATTATATGCCTGACAAAGAGGGTCTGTAGTTTCATCCCTCATCTCTTCCTCAGCTTCCCTGCCTCTGGCCTCAACACAGGAACAATTCCCAAAGGAATTGATGAGAACAAAAGTCATGCACTACGGATGTTGGAGCAAGGTGCTAGAATGAGCATGAATGTTGTAGAGTGGCATTGACACTGGACTGCTGACCTCATCTCTCTTATGACAGAAGAAAAAATAAAGTGCTATTTGGTTAAACTAAATAGTTATTTGCTATTTTAGTTATCAGCAGAACTCTGATCCATGCAACTGAATAACCTTAACTGATACATTCAGCTAAACAGGCTGTGTTTTTTCTTCCTTTTCCAATATGCTTATGCCTACCCTAAAGGAGAATGTGTAATATAGCATGTTTCTCACCTTGAGGTGCCTTTGTTTAGGATCTTTTCACTATGCATGTTTCCCTAATTAGATTAAGGAAGAATCCGTTTATTTGATTTCAAATACATAAAACAAATGCAGGCATACCTCATTTTATTGGGTTTGACTTTAGTGTACTTCATGGATATTGCATTTTTAAAAAATTGGTGGTTTGTGGCAATTCTGGGTCGTGGGAGTCTCTGGTGCCGTTTTTGCATAAGTGTGTGCTCATTTTGTGTCTCAGTGTCAGCATTTTGTACCAATAATGCTTTTTAAATTTAGATGTGAATTTTTTAGGCATAATGCTATTTCATACATAATAGACTATAGTTGAAACATAACTTTTATGTGTACTAGAAAACCAAAAACAAAAAAATCATGTGACTCACATTATGGCCATGATCTAGAACTAAACCTACCATATCTCTGAGATAAACATGTAAGGGGAGTTGGAATTAGATTTCACCATAGGAGATAAAAGTGGAATTCAGTTTATAGGCCCATAATACTTTCCTTAAAAAAGTTTGTAAAGGGTTAAGAACACTCCATCTTTTTCTGGAGAGGTAGCACAGGCCTTTCTAGAGTGACTCAGTTCAAAACTGTGTGTGTTGTTTACTAGTCCCTAACCAGTATGCCGTGAGCCGTACCAGCTAACGGAGATTCTCATCTTCCTATCAGTGGAATTAATTGGGAAAGGTGGCCCTTGGTATCGCATTTGATAGAAAATAAAGGACTTGTGCAACTCTTTGACATGTCTCCATCTTCTGTTGTTATGAAAGTTCAGGTTCATGTCAATGGAAAAGAAATCAAAGAGGAGGCATTCCAAGTCTAGCAGATCCCAAAGTAACAGAAAAGCTGAGATTATATCCATTATATTGTTAAGGGATACCAAATAAAAACAATTGCATTACTTTTTTTTAATTTTTATTTTTTATTAAATCATAGCTGAGTACATTAGTGCAATCATGGGGTACAGTGTGCGGGCTTCATATACAATCTGAAATATTTTCATCCAACTGTTCGACATAACCGTTATGTTATTTTCTTGTTTATTGTGTGAAAACATTTGTGTTCTGCATTTAGCATTATTCTTTAGTAGACACTAGCTATCAGAGGCATTTTTCAGAGCCAAGATTTATTGTTGTTGTTATGATAAGATGACTTAATGCTTGGTCACTGTCTTCTAGGCACTGTGTTATTTATTGAAGTTTTCTCAGTTTATTCTCAATATACCTTAGGAAATGCTCCTATCATTAGCTCTCTCTTAAAATGTAAGGATATTGCGGCTCAGAGATGTTAATGGCTTGCCAAAGTTCATGCTTTTACATGAAATGTTCCCTTGTCTTACTTGGTTCTGATATTGTTTATTCTGGATAATCCCGTTTTTTTCTTATCAGACCTATTATACATTGAGGACTTTTCAGTTGGTGGATCATGTCCTCCTGGTTGATTCTAAAGTTTTGCCAGACAAATGTTCAGTATATTTTTCAAAGTCTCATTCACCACCCTGTTGTGCAAAGATTGTGATAACATCCTCTGCCTAGATTCCTATCTGAGAAGGGAATACGAGGGCACTGCCCTCCTTGTCAAATTCTTCTCTTATCATTCATGTATTCCTTTGTTATTTGTGAAGCCCTTAGTATGCGTTAGATTAAGTCAAGGAGGCATGGCAAGAGTGGCAAACTGGCAAGGGTAGGGCTAGTTTGTATCGAAGGCATATAGAGGAAGGTAAAGGAAGTGGGCACTTACCGTGGGAAGAGAGAGGGCAATCCAGAGTAATACAAGAGATTCATATGTTAGATGGATGTAGACTCAAGACCATCTCTGCAAATGAATTTCCACTTTCTTTCTTCATTGAAAATAAAAGACTTGTGAAAGCATTTTATCTAGCTGAATGTAGTCACCTCAGTCTTCTAAATGCTAGAATACAATTATCTACTTTTCAAGAACATCACTGAATCTTTCGAGAAGCCATCCAGCATCTCTAGAGATGCACTGGTCTGCTCAAAATTCTATTAATTCTTAGTAGATTAAAAATATATACAGTTTTACCAATATGTTTGAGAATTAATGGTTGATAGGATGTGCATGGTTATACACTTACACTAAGTAATTTATAGAGTGTCACTTATTCATTAATTTTAAGTTGTTAAGTGCCTACCTTGTGCCACCCCCGCATGATACAATACAAATGATACAGTAAGATAAAATCTCCGACATCAGGTGGTCACAGTTAACTAGGGAGACAATATTTCCAGATAATTATAATAACCTACTTTAGGTATTATAATATAGGTAATATTCAGAATTCTGTGTTTATTCCTATCTCCCAAAAAATAACAAATTTTTCCAGAAAAGGTGAAAGACTAGACCATGAAATGTGAATAGGAATTTCTAGGGTTTTCCAGATACAGCTCCGTGATTATGCTGGAAGTGGAAGCCTTATATATTGATTCAAGAGCAAAATAAGAAAGGTGGGAAGGTTTGTGATAGTCTGGAAAGAAGAAAGAGTGTGGTTAGAATGCAGAGTACCTGGGTAAGTGATAGGAGACAAAACTCAAAGGGCAAATTGAGGCTTTCCTTTGAACAACTTTGAATTCCCTTTCACCTCTGTTCCTTTCCCACAACTCCCTAAATCTTTAATGACTAAGACATTTCTGCTTTCATAATTTCAGGAAACCAAATGAGGGCAATTTATCACAGCAAATCCACAACTGACAGCCCTTCCTAAAATTATTTGTTTTTAATATCTCTGTCCTTTTCTTTTAGTAGCACTTTATTGGAAAAGCTGACACCCTCACTGTAAAACATCTCAGCAGAATTGCCTTTACAAAAGGTCCCCATAACACTGAGAAGAATGTGTTCTACCTAATGGAGACCTAGGACTTTAAGCATTGATAATTTAACCATTTTTTTTTTCTGAATATTTGGTGTGGTTTTCCTTCTTCTAGAGAGCTAAGATTCTCTCGGCCTTGAACTTTCTAGTTTTGACTATTTGTTAAGTTAGGAGAGTGGATAGAAAAATCATTTCAGGCTTTTTTCTTTCTTTTTCTTTTTTTGATAGAATGGAAAATTTTATTTTATTCATCCTGATATAGCTAAAAAAAAATTTGTGAAAGAAATTCACCTTAGAGTTCAGATGATATGTGGACACCTTTAGGTTAAGAAGGACTTATTTTTAAGGAGAGTATAGAAAAACTTGGAAAATAGGCTTGGGGCCAATTATCTCTTTTACTTTAGCTATATTATTCTTAAAAATCTCTCTCTCTCTTTCTCTCATCTGTATCTGTGTCTTCATTTCTCCCTCTATCCCTCCCTTTCCCCGCCCCACAACAGAGACACACACACTTGTGTACTCACATATAGAATCTTAGTTCATTGAAACGTCATTTAAATCGTATCCTTGGCATTTGTTCCAGAAAAGCGAGTTTTCTGGATAACAGGAAATTCTGTTCTTTACAATTATTAACTTTTACACCAAGTGTAATTGTTGTTAGTGAAAATGTTTTAAAAATATTTGACTCACTTTCCTTCCTTCTTAAATAAAGTGTAATAAACGTAATTTAACCTTTTTGGTTCCACCATTAAAAGGTCACTACTTTGGGGTACATACTTAACGTCTCTGAATTTTTATTTTCTTATGTTTTTTATCTCACTTTTTGCTACACTGTACTGGGTACCCCAAATTTCTACCCATCACTTCATTCAAAAGTGCAGCCTAAATTCCCAGCCTCAACTGCTATTTGCTGCCCCCTGCTGGCACCTGATGACAGCACCTTTTTACTTTTGCTGGAGGTGATGATGGCGGTGTTGGTGGTACCTCCCACCTTAACTCTTGGTTGCCTGCATTAATCCCTCATGTTCAACTTTTTAAATCAGTTCTTGCCATAGGAGAAAAAATAAATTCTATAAAATTAAACAATGTCTCGTTAGTTCTCAGCAAAATCTTGAGGTGGATTATTAAAGGTGCGGTTTGTGAGCATGTAAACAAAATTAATGATTATATAGAATAGCAGATCACTAAGTACATATACATGAAACATACTAACCTCACTAACCCCATCTTCTTTTAGGTTAGAATTTCTACCCTGGATTAGGGAAAAACTGAAGATGTTGGTATATTGGTTTTGCATGGAATTTAGATTTTGTTGGTATCTTTGTAACTCCTTCCCTTTTCTTCATAGCTTTTTCCTCCCTGTATCATCAATCCCTTCTTCATCCACACTGAACAGAGCAATATTATCCAGAGGATTGTATAGTAGTATAAATGCTCAGTTGAACAAGTCTGAGCCCAGTAAGGGCATAGACAACATTTCATTTGAATTTTTTTGTCTCTAACACGCTAACATGTATACCAGCCGGTAGTATATTTGTGCAAGAAATTTACTGAATTTTAGTAACGAGTAAGGTAAGAGTATTATAGTTCTGGCTTTCCATTTTTATCACCTGTATAAAGAACTGGTGGAAGCAGTTCTCCAAGGTCCTAAGACACTTTAAAACTCACTGTGCAAAGGTATAATGCTCTCAGATACTACTGAAGAGGGCAGAACTAGTTGTACCAATGATACATGACCTCTTGTTTGAGTGATATTTTTTAGAGTGATTTTTTTATTGGTGCTTATATCTGTGTTTAGTAATTTTACTACTTCTGTCTCCTATTCAGTTGATGAGCAGGTAGCTCTCCAGACCTCCTCAGGACTCATTTTCCACCTTATATTTGCTGATACTAAACTTTTGTGTCTGGGAAAACCAATAACTTATACTTAGTTTGCATACTAAACAAAACAATGTTTACAATCCTGACACCGTCTAGCTCTTTTTGGTAATCTGATGTTGGCTCCACTTCGTCCTGTGGCAGGAAACACAAAGCCTTTATGAGAATGATCTGTCTTCTCCCATGCCTCTATATAGTTGTTTTGTGCCCGTGTTTCAGAGGGATGACATTGCCAAAAGCATGATCTTTAAATAAGTGGGGGCCATTGTTGCCTAATCCCTGGTAGCCCACCTCTGTATTTCTATTCAGAGCATAATCTGGCTTTTTGGTTGACTGATTTGTGAATGGATCGGTGTGTAAATCAGGGAACAGATATTTGGTGAGAATTTCCCCTCACTATGTACAAGATGCTCATCAGGGAGTTTTAAAGAAGTGAAAGAGAGAGTCCCCAGTCTCAGGAAGACACAACACACATCATATCGCAGTAAATATCAAACAAACATTAGAAGCCACAGAGCAGTTGTGTTTAGCAGTTGAGTGCATAGCTCAGAGGTTTAGGACCTTGACTTTTGAGATTCCAGTGGTGACATTTCTTCCATCCAGAAGCTTTCAGGGTGGGCCACTGGGTAACAAGGCTCTGATAGAGAGCTCTACCATCTTATTAACAGAGTTGCGTGGAATGTTTTTTTCAAAGACAGGTTTTGGCTGCCAACTTGTGTCTCCTTTTCTCTGAGAGTGCTTATCTATTGCTCCTTCTATATTGGTCCAAGAAGCTTCTATCTTTCCATTCTGTTGCTTGGGGCTTGTCTCAACTTCCCTGTAGATGGTGGGCCTGTTTAGAAGTTATAGATACATATCCTCCATTCAGCTAAATATAGACTCCCTCATGAACATGGCTTCACCAAGAAATATGTCTTCATGATTTATGACCATTTAGGTTCAGCTTGCAAAATGGGGATGGTGAGAGGAAGAGCATAGACTCAAAGTCAGAGAAACCTGGCTCTGAGTCATGCTCCACTGTTTCTTGATTGTGATACTTTCGCCAATCTTCTGAAATCCTGTAAGTCTCAGTTTCTTCAGTTGTAAACATAGATAATAAGAAGCTATGCTTTAAGGGAATACATTTAGCAGAAGTAAATATGACACACTAGAGGAGAAAGAGAAAGTTCTGGTTGAGAGACTCATTGAGAAACCAGTGAGGGAAAAAAGGGTAAAGATCTATGCTGGGGCATTGAATGGTCAGACCAACTGGTTGTTTTTAAAATAGAGCCTGGTCTGAAAAATCCAGGGTATATGGTTGTTGTCAATTAAAAACAAACAAACATGGTCTAAGTGTTGAAAATACTGGTAGAGAAGACTAACAATGATATGATTCTGAAATTTGATGAGGTCAGGAACTTTATAAATTTTGTTACTCTAGCACTTTCCACAATGTGTGGTTCTTTATAGTCATTTGATAAATGTATTTGATCAATGAAAATATATCACATTCTAGCCTTGCCACATCCTAGCTCATGACACCTGGGTATAAATAAAGGCTGTGGCATTTGACTGGTATCCAGTGCTAATTATGTCAGACGTGGAATCCACCATATCCTGAGTAGCTTAACTTTGTGGCATGTTCAGAAGACTCGATTTTTGAGTTCAGATCATCCCAAGTAGAATCCTAGATTTCTTCTTAATTAGCTGTGTTAATTAAGAACAAGTTGTTTTACTTCTAAAACATCAGTTTTTTCTTCTAAAAAGTGAGGATAATACATATATCATCAACACCAAAACAAGGTTAGCATATTGCCTAGCATATAATAGCATGGAATCAATAGTATTTAACTATTCTTTTTATTGTTGTTTTAAGTACAATTACACCCAATCCTTCCTTGCCAGTCTTTGTTTGTAAGTTGGACCATATGCAAGACTCCAGTGCGGTGCAAAGTTCTTGCAGTGGGTCTACCAGGTACTTGGATCTTGAGAAGCAGACTTACTAACAAAGCCCACGTTTGGATGGAGAGTTGGCATAGCCAAGCCCTACCCTACAGTGGGCATCCCTTTCACCTATTCATCAGGACAATTAAGGAGTGACTGACTAAAAGACCTGCCTTTCCTGTTGGTGTAGAGAGTTTTCATGCTGCTGAAACATATGGCTGTCACCTGTCCTCTTCCTCCACTCGTGATTCTCTGGTAAGAGTCCTTGACACTCAGGGCACAATGTATATGTTTGCCTCCTGCACCCGGATTCCAATTGCATTATTTCATAGAAATGTTATAGATGGAGCTTGGCTTTCATGAGATTTATTTGTAGAACTGTTATCCTGATACATTATAAACTGTAAACATTTCCTTGCTAACCTGGAAACTATCAACATCATCACCACCCAACTCTCCAGTCCCCTTAAATATATCATCGCTGCTCCCTAGCCCTCATCACACACACATCATGATTTCTATGGGGACAATGATTAATTTCCACAACTACAAGTGGTTTCTGGACCTTGGTGATGGGAATGTTCTCATCATTAGCGTAACTGGTTAGGGAAAGAGGCACAGGGCAGAGGACATGTTCGTTCTCGGGGTCTCGGCTCTGTGTGGAGCTCTGTCACTCATTTGCTTCCTGACCTTGGACCAGTCATGTTCTCCTCTGTGACTCAGTTTGTTCATTTGTAAAGTGAGACATTTGGAGTGGATGCCTGCTGAAGCCCCTTTCAGTTCAGAAGATCTCTGATTCAGCAGAACCCATCCTATTGCAGCTATCAGGAAAGGCTTGTGTCAGATGGACTGTGGTGGGCAGTGCTTCCTTGGCCTGCCACCGTCCTCATTTCTTCCTTTCCCACTCACGTCCCTGTGGTATTTTGGCACAGGATGAGTCACTGTGCTGGCTGTGGCATACATCCAGAAATGGACTGCCATCCTCTTTCCTGGCACAGGGAGGGAGGAGTGCGACTTTTTATATCCCCTCTATTGATTAATGACATCCACTACATAAGAATTATGATTACTCTGGTCTCGTCAAGCCACATCTATGAATACAAATCCTATGAGTTACTGCAACCTCAGGGTGAGCTTGACCTCGGAAAGGCTTTGGGAACACTTTAGAAAACATCTCTCTCTACCACTGAAAGGTTCACAACTATTGTTTTCCTTTTCTGACTCATCTTTGAATCAGTAAATTAAATATGTATAACTTGTGAAGATTTCATTTTTATTAAAGCAAGGTGCTTTTCTGAGCAATGTCAAGATTTAGGGAGTAGACAGCTCTCCTTTTCTCCCTTCTCAATGATTTTATTTCCTTTAGTTTGAAGGAGGGCTCTCAGAGAGCTGCTCCCTCTATCTCCCTCTGGCTCTGGCTCTTTTCTGTATCATGGAGAAATGAAAGAGCTGAAAGTCATCTACTCTTCTAGAGGATGGTCAAGACTTGAGGACCCTGAGACTTTTTCTCAAGTAAGTGTTGGTTGGCTATTGTGTCTCCTGGGAGACTGTTTCTTCCTCTGGAATTGAGGAAGAGTCATATTCTTTTATTATGTTACCTGTAACATGCTCTGGAAAACTCTTCCACAATGATCTTGCCATTTGGAATATTCGAATCATAACCCTCCTCTTGCATCTACCATTTTAGAAATTCTTAACCATCCATTATCCCCCCTTTTCCCCCAAGGGGGATAGATTATTTCATTACTTACAGAAAACCTTTATGCCTACACTATTTTTCCTGTACAACACGGTTTTCTCATTTTTTAACATAATTGGATTGCGTGTGTGTTAGATTTTTCTATGGGTTTTTTTTTTTCTAATATGCAATCTCCCCTTCTCTGCCAGATTGGAAGTATCTTGAGGGCAAGAGACTACAGGGTTCTAAGTTGCTGAACACATATTTATTGAGCTCTTTTTATGATTATGGTACACATTATATTGGTGATTTATTTCCAGCTTTTGCACTGTACTTAGAATAAACTTTAGGTATTACCAAAACCTTTTGCTAACTAATTGAGTAGTATATGACTTTGTCTGAAACATACGTAATTTTAATCTGTTAAACAACCAAAGTAGTAGGGATCATGGAGGGGAGGTGGGAGCTAGTGATTTAGACTGAATTCTTAACTTTCTCTGTGTTTTTTCATCTTTCTCAGTTCTCTCTGATTTCCAGGCATGTTTTAGGTGTCACCGAAATGCCAGGCACTGTCTTAGGCCCCAGAAAATATACCAAGAAAATTAGCAGGTTGCAGGTTCCCTGTGCTCAAGGAATGGTTAGTCTATCTTTGAACATTTCAGTCCTGTTTTTCTAACTGATAATTCTGTCTTGCCAAAAAATAGGAAGCTTTTTGAAGTTGGGAAGTGTTGAGTTACTTTGTATCTTCCTAAATGTGTTGAGAGGATTTACCCTATGAAAGTGATCTTTTCTTGGTGATAGAAGGTTTTCTTCTCTTCATTTATGTCATTTTGACACAGAGGAGGGGGGATTCCTATGTGAATGGTGGTTTTATGTATCACGGATAATATTTTTTGAGTGACAAAAACTTGCTCCTAGGGCAACTGGCAAACTTAGCCTTTCTCCTTCTCCTTTGCTTCTTGTTTCCAGCCGGCTGCTCAGCACATGTGATTATTTTTGTCTGTTTTTCTTTACTTCTGAGTTTTTTTCTTTCCTTCTGTTTCAAACCATTGTTGCCACCATAGTACAAATTTTTATCAACTTAACCATCTTCATTTACTCGACAAGTATTTATAGCATTCTCACTAGGGTCACTGTTTAGATACCAGGGTATAGCAAATAAATAAATAAAATAAAACCCTGACATAAGCCTACCTTCATGAAGCTTACTTTCTAGTGTAAATTCAGAAAATAAATTAATACCTGGAACAAAAACCCAGAGTATGTTGTGTGAA
Source organism: Perodicticus potto (assembly GCA_963574655.1). Classification (NCBI taxonomy): domain Eukaryota; kingdom Metazoa; phylum Chordata; class Mammalia; order Primates; family Lorisidae; genus Perodicticus; species Perodicticus potto. The sequence goes on along the minus strand of CAUYRH010114059.1, from coordinate 31,028 downwards.
TTAAGAGCTATGGAGAAAAATGAAGCTGGGAAGGTGAACAGAGAGTTACGGTGATGGTGAAGGTTGCAATCTTAGAGGATAAGGGGAGATAATCTTTGCATAAAGACTTGAAAAAAGAGGATGTCCTGTGGCTATCTAGTAGAAGAGGAGTCCAAGGAGAGTGAGTGATTTACAGCAAAGTCTCGAAGTGGAGATGAGCAAGCTAGGTAGGAAGCAGGGCCAGGAGCCCGCAGGCCATTAACTTTGGCTTTCAGGCCAAGTGAGATGCACTAACTGTGGAGCATTTTGAGAGCAGGAAATCCATGATCTAACTCATATTTTAACAGTATTATTCTGGCTGCCGTGTTGGACTCTTAATGGGCATGTATAAAAGTAAGGAAAGCAGTTAGGAGGCTCTGGCTCAGACCAGAGCAGGAGTGGTGGAAGTTTGGAGAAGTGATAGGCAGTCTTTCAGATATTTTAAAGGTCAAGACAAGAGGTGGACATGGGGTGTGAAGAAAGAATTATATTCGAGGAGGATCGCAGTGTGTTTGGCCTAAGTAGATGGAAACATGGAATTGCCATTTTGTAAGGGGAGTATGTTCCAGGCACTTAAGTTTTAGATGCTTATTAGAAATGGTAAAGAGCAGATGTTTACAACACTATGGCGTTCAAGGGTGAGGTTTGGGTGAGAGATTTAAGTTTGGGATTTGGCATATTGATGGTGTTAAACGCATGCGAGGCTGGATGGGATATTCATTCCAATTACTCTCTTTTCATCCCAATCCTCTCCCTTCCCTGTGCAACTGAAGACCCTCAACCTGCCCAGCCTTGAGGTGCTCTTCCACCTCTGAGTTCCCATACCTTACCACTCCATAGGCACAGTGTTCACGGTGGCATTCCCACTGTCTCATGATTGTTCAACAGTCACGTGCCAGATACCTCATCTGCTCTAGGAGACTGAATCCCTTTAGAGAAGGAATCAGGTTTTAAATTCTACTCTGAAGTTGCACAAAAAACTAGTTCTTCAGGATTAAGCACTTACTAAGCCTCCAAGGAATACTTAAAATCTTTAGAAATTAGGGTGGATGTAGAAATCTGTCCTTAGTTACTTCCTTTATTTCACATCAGTGAAGTTAGTTCTTCCAAGAAAAATCCTGCAAGAAATGTTAACTTGTAAAGTAAATGTAGAGCTTCTCTGGCTGAAGGTGGAGGTTCAAAGCCAGGAGCTTGTCATTTGTCCAACTTTCTCTTTCAGACACCTCACTCTTAGGGTAACCCCAGAGGTATAATCTTAGCGACTCAGTTTTACGAATGAAGAATTTAAAATTCAGAGGCTGTTTATAGCAGTAGCAAATAGCAAAACTAGTATTCATGCCACGCTGTATTGCTCTTTGCTTGTATTATAGAAAAAGAAGGAATAAATGCATTAATTAGCTTCACAGATTACCTTAAAGTTAAAGGTGGCATTCAAATAAGGGTCTCAGATTCTGAAATTTGCATTCTTTCCGGCATATTGGACCTCTTCTGGAGTAGAAATATCAGAGTAAACAGACATAAATATGTTCAAAGAGTTATTCCAACGTATGTACCCAAACTCTTTTTTCTTTTATCTCTTCTCTTTCTCGCCTCCCTCCTGCTCCCTTTATCTCTTGTGTTACTAGTTATCATGTTAGTACAAGATGACTGTAAAGATGTTCATTGGCAAACAGCTACCGAGAGACCCTCCACAAACTAATTTTGCATCCCTGGATTGATTTTCATTGAAAGCATATTTTTATAAACTTAAGCAGTGGGTTGAGACACAAGACAGCATCCATTGTTTCTCAATTTTAATTTTTCCTGCAAACAGGCTTCCTCCCCCAACAGAATGCTAATGCTCCCATAGTGGGATGGGGTTTGTTTCCACCAGGTGTCACTTAGTGTCAAATGGAGTTAGGCTGCTAACATTACCTTGGGAGGATCTTTGCAGAACGTTTTATGACATGCTATGTTTCAGTTTGGTTTTGTCTAGAAATTGCTGCAGACTTTAAAAATTAAATGCCTTCTTCAATGGAATATAAAATATATCCATTCTGATAGCAGCTTCAATGCTAATTATAAGTTCTGGAGTCTAAACTCCCTAAGAATTTAGAATTACAGAAATTATGACTGATCAGGTACATGGGAAGAATAATTATGTCCTATATGGGTGGAACATGTTTCAGATTTAAAACTTGCTTTTGTATGCTATGTCTTATTTAATTCTTATAGCAATCCTGTAATATAAGTGATAGTATTCTAACTTTAAAGATGAGGAATTTAGGGATCAGAGGACTTATCTAAGGCTATAAAACCTCAAGGTGATGTGTCATAAGGTATATATGTGGTGGGAAAACTGTTTCTTAATATCATATTATTCATTATGATAAGCATATTTTTTCCCTTCTAAGGTAGAAATTCCCCAGGTCTTATAACCTTACTATTTGCTAATTAGCACTGATTGCTAAACTAATAAAATTCATAAATGGTTTTCCAGATATGGGTAGAGATAATCAAAATAAAATAAAGTTCTCCCTATAGTAACCTGTAGTTGGTAGAATATCTTTACTTACAGTGTCATAGGCAATCCTTCCAAAGGTCCTGGGAGGCAGAGCACTCAGAAATCTTTGTCCAGACTTTATAGATGAGTTGATTAAGTGACCTAGTAAAAGTTTCACAGTCATACATTCTAATAAAAGAGACATAAACGTGGTCTTAGATGTTAAGTTTAGAGATTCTCTGTATAAAGTGCTGAACACATTATTTGATATATGGTTAAGTGTTTAATACAGGGTAGTTGTATTTTAAAATTAATTTTATTGATATTCGCTACATCAAACTGATTTGTAAGTATGCCTTTCCTTGGACAACTTGGCTGATGTCCACAAACCTAACCAGTGAGCCCATTCTTCAGTCTTCTTAATAAACCATGTAACTGCAAACAATTAAAAGAGTCTGAGGGGTGAAAGCTGAATTTGAGAAGGTCAAGTATTGATTGGTCAGTTGGGAAACTTTGCAAGCAGAAGTGGCTTTTATTTTGTAATGTGGTGAACTTTGCAGACATCAGTGTATGCTGCCCAACCAAGGTACTCTTTAGATTTTGTTAATTTTCTGCAGGATGTAGGGGTGGAGCAAAGATGCCACAGTGACCACTAATAACTTTTGAATCTGTGGGGTACTATAAAATAAAAGTTGCAGAGATATGGAAGTGATTTTAAATAACCACTGAACTGAGTAATTATTCAGCGTTCTTCCTATAGGACAGAATCCCTCATATCTTTGTTCAGTCCAGAACTTTTGGAACTTAACTAGAAACTGTAACTGTCATCCATTGCATACTTACATGTGCTGATCACTACGGTCAGTAGATTAGATGCACAGAGACCATATACCAGGTGCATCTGGGAGAATGCTAATAGAACCTATCTCTTCTTGAATAAATATTAATAAAGTCTCCATTCTCAAAAGTGTCTCAGAAAAAATAGAGGAATTAGATAGATGGATAGAGTGCATGAAAAAATTATTTAGACAAATATTAATAGCATCAAAGTAGTAGATATATATGTTGGCAGATAAAAGTTTTTTCAACTTTTCCATATGTTTGAACTTTTCATATCAAAATGTTGGTGGAAAAGTGTCCTGGTTCATATTACAAATTATACGTTTATTGGCTGGACATGGTGACTCATGCCTATAATTCCAGAACTCTGAGAGGCTGAGGTGGGTGGACTGCCTGATCTCAGGAGTTTGAGACCAGCCTGAGCAAGACTGAAACCCCATCTCTACCAAAAATAGAAAAACTAGCTGGGTGTGGTGGAGGGTGCCTGTAGTCCCAGCTACTTGGGAGGCTGAGGCAAGAGAATTGCTCGAGCCCAAGAGTCTGAGGTTACTGTGAGCTATGATGATTCCATGGCACTCTAACCAAGGCAACAAAGTGCAACTCTATCTCCAAAAAAAGTACAAAATTGTATGATTGCTCAACATATAAATGACCTCATTTAATTAATATTTAAAATCACCCTATATGTTACATGCATTTATTTTCTACACTTTACAGGTGATTGAATGGAAGCACTAAGAGGTTGAGAAAGTGGCCCAGAATTGCATACCTAGTAGATAGGATGGACACCTAGCCATGCGCTTGAAGATGGGAACAAGGCCATACTTCTCCCAAGTTCACTGTAGTGGTCACAGTGAACATCTTTTCTTGTAACAGCTATTTCAATCCCACAGATTCAGTGTTTCCCAGAATACATTTTAGGAAAGTCTTTTAGAGCACAAAGGGGAAAGGAACTCACCTTTATTTATTTGTCTTTTTACTACTAATAGCTACCTTTTATTGATCAAATTTCTGTCAGACATTTTATATATCTAATTTTATTTACTGTTCAAAATGCCATTAAAAATAGATACTAATTTATTGTATACTAAAAATTACACACAGAACTATTAAACTCGCTTGTCTATGCTCTCACATCTAGTATATTTCCAAGTTGACATTGAAACTCAGGAATTACTTTCCCCTCTTTTCTGGCCCCCTCATATCTGCAATTGCTTTTGATTAACTCATTCAGTCTTTCTTCTGTGATAAGCTTAGATTACAAAAGGAGTGCACACCCATGAAGAAAGGGCCTGCATATTATAGGCAAATGTTATATTAATACAAACACATAGTACCATTGGAATAATTTATAATAATCATTTTTTAGTACTATAACACTTTTTAGAACATAATGAGGGTCAACAGTAACCATCTTTTAGTTTGATTCAAAAGATTCTATGATACTATTTTTCCAGATCTATTGGCTATCATCTGTTGAGCACAGGTGTTGTGAGGGAGCTCAAATACCATTACCCTTAGTTCCTCTTCTTAGGAAAGACATAGAAATCATATTTACTGATTTTTTTACTTCGTTTCAGGTGTCATGTCCTTCTCTGTCTTAGTTTCCTTATCTGCAAAATGGGCATAGCAATAGTTCCAGTCTTACAGGGTGGTAGCTGCAAAGCTCTTAGCACAGTGCTGGACACATGTTACAATTTCCTTCATCCATATATTTATTTATTCAAACAATAGTTATGAGGCATGTCCATGTGCTAAACATCATTTCGGTACTGAGGATATGACAGTGAACAAAATAGACGAAGTTCTTGACTTCTCAAAGCTTATGTTTTGGTGAAAGGATCCAACAATATATGAGTGAAGATGTATCAGTAAGTATTTATCAGGTGGCACATTTGTCAGGATTGTGTAGGTTGTGGCACAGTAAAACAACAATAAGAAAACAAATCACAGTGGCTTAACTCAGTAAAAGTTTATTTCTCATTCACAAGACATGTTTAAAGCAGATTAGCAGACAGGATCTGGAAACCGTTTACCTAGTCATTAAGAAGAAAGACTTCGGCTTGACGCCTATAGCAGCTAGGGCTCCAGCTACATACACCTGAGCTGGCGGGTTCAAACCCAGCCCAGGCTGCCAAACAACAATGATAACTACAACCGAAAAATAGCTGGGTGTTGTGGTGGATGCCTGTGTTCCCAGCTACTTGGGAGGATGAGGCAGGAGAGTTGCTTGAGCCCAAGAGTTTGAGGTTGCTATGAGCTGTGATGCCACAGCACTCTACTCAGGGTGACATAGTGAGACTCTGTCTCAAAAAAAAAAAAAAAAAAAAAAAAGAAGAAGCAGTAAGACTTCATCACAATGTCAATGCCTCTCTCCTCAAAAGGAATATGGGGATTGTGCATTGGTTTTTAGAAAAGTAAGTCACATATTTGAGCCTAATGTCAAAGAGGGTGAAGGGGTCAAATGCTCCTGTAGTATGCTTGGAAATGAGTGTAGAATAGCCCTGAAGGTGGCCGCATACAGGGACAGAAGTCCTGGACGAGGAATTAGGCAGGATAACAGGGACCAGGGAGCACTGGGGAGAGGTACTGTTTTATACAGGGCAGTGAGGGAGGGCCTCAGGGATCAGGTGACATTTCACTGCCAATCTAAAGGAGGTAAGGGAATAGGTCAGTGACTATCAACCAGTGTGCCATGAAAAGATGTTAGGTGTGCTGCCAAAGATCACTGAGTGGTCTTTTTAAAGATCATTAATTGAAGAGTGAGACCCCGTCTCTAAAAATAGCCAGGTGTTGTGGCAGGTGCCTATAGTCCTAGCTACTTGGGAGGCTAACACAAGAGGATCGCTTGACCTGAAGAGTTTGAGGCTACTGTGAGCTGTGACACCACGGTACTCTACCCAGGGTGACAGAGTGAGACTCTATCTCTAAAAAAAATCATTAATTAAATTGTTTCCGAAAGAAGTTCAAAGCACTGTTTTTATTATTTTTTTGATCAACATAATTTAAGTATGCCACTTCAGAAGTATACTTCTAGTATAGTTATAGATTCAAGTGGGCTGTGAGATAAAAAAGGTTGAAAAACGCTGGGGGGAAAGTTTTCCTGTACAAGAAGACAGCCAGGGTAAAGGCAGAAATGTTTTTGACATGTTTGAAAAACAGCAAGAAGTAATGATATTGCAGGATCAAATGGTAGTACAACTTTTAGTTCCTTGAGAATTACCCATACTCCTTTCCAAAAAGGCTGTATTAGTTTGCAATCTCACCCGCAGTGCAGAAGTGTTCTCTTCTCTCCACATCCATGCCAACATCTGAAGTTTTGGGATTTTGTGATGTGAGCTTTCTTACTGGAGTTAGGTGATATCTCAAAGTGGTTTCGATTTGCATTTCTCTGATGATTAAAGAGGATGAGCATTTTTTCATGTGTTTGTTGGCCATTCCCCCCATCATCTTCAGAGAAGTTTCTGTTCAAGTCTCTTGCCCACAAAGAGATGGGGTTGTTTGTTCTTTTCTTATTGATTGCTTAATTTGAGATCTCTGTGGATTCTAGTTATGAGACCTTTATTGGAAATGTAACCTGCGAAAATCTTCTCCCATTCTGAGGGCTGCCTGTTTGCTTTACTTATAGTGCCCTTTGCTGTGCAGAAGTTTTTTAGCTTGATCAGATACCAGTAATATATTTTTGGTGTTGCTTCATTGTCCTCCTCATAAAATATTTTCCCAGGCCAATATCTTCAAACGTTTTCCCTGCACTGTCTTCTATTATTTTTATAGTTTCATGTCTTAGGTTTAAATCTTTTATCCAGTGAGAACTAAGTATATACCCAGATGAACAAAAATCATTTTACAACAAGACATTTGCAACAGAATATTTATTGCAGCCCATTTAATAATAGCTAAGTCATGCAGGCATTCTAAATGCCCATCAACCTATAAATGCATAAACAAATTGTGGTATATGTATACCGTGGAATACTATGCAGCCATTAAAAATGATGGGGTCTTTACATTTTTTATGTTTACCTGGATGGAGCTGGAACATATTTTTCTTAGTAAAGGCATCTCAGGAATGGAAAAAAAGCATCCAATGCTATTACAAAACCAATATATAAACACTTAAACATTCATACGAATGATAACACACAAATATAGTCCAGAATGAAAGAGGCAAGAGATGGGATACGGGAAAGGGGGAGGGTAAGCGAAGGGAGGGTATTTGGTGGGATCTCACCTAATGTACATGATGCAAGGGTACATTTCAAAACAAAAGAGAGTATGTTATGAATGTCTTACCACAAAAATATAAGTGAGTGAGATGATGGTTATGTTAGTTTGATTTAAGCATTCCACATTGTATATCAAATCATCATATTGTGCCCCATAAATGTATATAGTTATTATTTAATAAAATTAAGTTTTAAAAAAAGGAAAACGTCAAGGTGGTCTGGGTGATTGAAATAGAAGAAGCAAGGGAGAGAGAAGTTCAAAGAGAGAGTGGGGGATTGGATAAGGTAGAGCAGAGTTTTTCAACCTTTTTTTATCTCATTGCACATTTGAACCTATGGTTAAACTGCCATGACACACTTAAATTATGTTGATCAGGAAAAAAAAGAGTAAACAAAAGAATATATTGTGCTTTGAACTTCTTTTGAAAATAATTTAATTAATGCTCTTTACAGATTTTTGCAGCACACCTAAGATCTTCTCATGGCACACCAGTTGAAAATCACTGAGGTGGAGTCTCCATGGTTCTTATGAAAGTTCTTATGAAAACTTTATCTAAGTGGGCTTGGCAGGCTTTTGGACTTTGAAAGGAGGAGAAATGTGATCGACTTATGTGTTAGGGACTCTCTCAGGTTGTTGTGTGAGGAAGGAGGCTATTGAGCTGTCCAGCTGAGAGATGATGCTGGCTTGATCAGAGCCATACTGGTGGGAAAGGGTGAGATTATACATATATTTTAAAAAGAGAATCAAGATTAATATAACATTCATGATATTAATCAGGTTGATAAAAATATCTCTGATTGTATGGGAAGCCCGTACACTGTACTCCAAGACTGAATTATTGTACACAGTTATGACTCAATAAAAAATAATTTAAAAAAATAAAAAAATAAAAGTAGAGTCAAGAGGATTTGCCCATAGGCCAAATGAGGGTTGGAAGAAAAGAGAGAAAGGACTCAAGGGCAAGTTTAAGTGTTTTAAATTGAGCAGCTGTAAGAATGAAGTTTTATTATAATTTAAAAAGGAGAAACTTTGAGATCAGCACTTATAAATGTTATTAAACACCATGATTATTTAAACTTTCTAGTAGCTTTATTAAGAACACCTTTCTAGGCTAATTTAAAAAAATATGAAGTTGATGCTCAGTAATGTTAAGTGGCTTATCCAAGGAAATAGTTACAGATTATTTGGTTCCTAACCCTAAGAGAGTTAAGATACACAGAAAATTGCAAAGCATATTCCTTCTATTCTTCTGGTTTGGTGATTAACTGGATTCTGATATACTTTTAAGTTTTACATGATATAGGCTAAATTACTTTATTAGTAAATTTCCAAATTTATCACAACTTCTTTAGAATTTTTAAAGGAGTTGTGATAAAACCAATAAAAAAGAACTTGAAGCTCTTTTCAAGTATATCAATGTAAAATAACTGCCAGCAGTATTGCTCTCCATAAAATGTAAAAATTACACCTAAATCTGGTATAATCTATCTGTATATCTGTGTTCCTGGTCAGGGCAGATAACCAGATCTGAATAATGAATTGGAGTTTCATTTTAATATTGTAAATCAATATTAAGGTAGCAACTTCCATGTATTATATGTAATTATATCTATTACATATAATTACATGTATTTTTATGTCACATTACATATTAATATATTATGCATGATATACTATAATGTACATAGTAATATATCATACCATATATTATATAATCAATATAAAATATATTAATATATTATCATATAAGATAAATATAAAAAATATACAATATAAATTTTTATATATTATATGTATAAAATTATTATTTTAAGCCTGTTGGAAAGTTTGCTGTGCAGATACAAGATCCTGGGCACAACTGAATCTGTTTGTTGCTTTTTAAATGATGGGAACACTTTTAGTTTCTTAGTGTTGTCCTCAGCTTAACATTTGAAGCCTCTATGATCTAAACCCATTATTCCTCTCCAGCTTTGTCTAATATCATTCCTCCTCTAGCCTAAGTGCCTCTTTGAATCCCAGAATTTTTCACTCTGGTTTATAGCATCCTAGACTCAAAATGCTCTTCTCTTTCCCCAAATGCTTACCCCCAAACTCCATTAAATTTAATGAAGTCTTGTTAATCCTTCAAGACTCAGATGAGGGCCATGTCTTTTTAAAAAGTCTTGTAAAATCATTTCTTTAGTGAGGGTCTAGGGTCTCTCCTCTGGGACCCCACAGCACCTTTAATAGGCTTTGGTCGGCAGGTAGCATCCTGCACTGTGGTTGATAATTTAACTTCCATCTCTCCCACTGGACTGTAAGCTTTTGAAGGTCCCTTCATTCTAACTTCCTCCATATCCCAAGTGTCTAAACAAAATGTTTATCACAAACAAGGAAATCAAGAAATATGCATTGAGTAGAAAGTAAATGATGCTTTTTGAGTAAAAGTCTTCACTGACAATGTCCACAAGTGCTGCAATAGAAAATCTAGAACAGAAATAGCAAGGATGCATTTTTCTTATGCCAAGTCTGGTCAGTTAGTAGTATCAGCCTCGAGTTTCAAATAAAAAAGGTATTTTACCAAAAATCACATTATAACAAAGACATTTGTACCAGAATGGTTATTGCAGCCCAATTCATAATTGCTAAGTCATGGGAGAAGCCCAAGTGCCCATCGACCCATGAATGGATTAATAAATTGTGGTACATGTATACCATGGAATATTATGCAGCCGTAAAGAAAGATGGAGACTTTACCTATTTCATGTTTACATATTCTTGTAACATATTCTTGTAAGCTGGAACATATTCTTGTAAGCAAAGTATCTCAAGAATGGAAGAAAAAGTATCCAATGTACTGAGCCCTACTATGAAACTATTTTATAGCTTTCATATGAAGGCTATAACCCAATTATAGCACAAGAATATGGGGAAAGGGCCAAGGGAGGAGAGGGGAAGGGGGAGGATGGGTGGAGGGAGGGTAATTGGTGGTACTACACCTATGGTGCATCTTACAAGGGTATAGGTGAAACTTGCTAAATGCAGAATGTAAATGTCTTAACACAATAACTAAAAAAATGCCATGCTATGTTAGGTTAAAGGCTATGTTAACCAGTTTAGTGAAAAATTTTCAGATTGTATATGAAACCAGCACATTGTACTCCATGATTGCATTAATGTACACAGCTATAATTTAATAAAAAAGAAAAAAAAGGTATTTTGAGACTTTCTGCCCTCAGTTAGAAGAAAAGAGGCGTGGTGGATAATAGGTGATGCCTGTGATGTATGAGAGAGAGGGGCGAAGACATTAAGTTATTTGACTTTTCTGGCATGAATATTAGGCTTAGTTCATGTAACTTTAAGACGTGTAAGGAAAGTGTATATTCTGATTAAATGCCTACTATCAACTTATTGATATAAATGGTTATACATGGTGATTCAGCTGAGGACCTACTGCTAACTTCATTGTGGGCAAGTTTTTCTGCTTGACTTATAATTTCTTGAAAGGGAGTATTTCTAAAGAAAATACAAACTGAGCTATTGCTTTGACATAAGTCCAAGGTCTCTCAAATAGTAGCAGGCACACCTAGAAATATTATTCCATGTTGTTTTAGGTCCTCACTCTGCTTTTGGAGACGTATTTAGAAGATTTCATGGGAAAAAGAGAGATTTATCTTCAATGGTTTCCAACATTTTTTCTGATGTGGAAGATTGTAAAATGAGGAAAGGTCCAGGAAGGTAGGCAATTTTTAAAATTACATCAGCTTTTTTCCTGTTAAGTGTTATACATACTGTTCTTACTCTTCTAAAAAGTGAACTGTGTAAAGCCTAATTAAAATACGTATTATTTTATTAAACAGCTGCTAGTACCAGGTGCTGTGTTGTGCTGTGTGTGTGTGTGTATTTTCATGCCTAGAATACATAACCACGTACATAAATTCTATCTCTGTATCTAATCAATATGAAGTTCCTAGCATACTTATTTTAGGAAAGTCTCTCTTTTATTCTGACATTATATCATTTCCATTTTTCTTTCTTGGTGTTAAAATGACTTTTATTTGACTAAATAGTGGAGATAGAAGACAGTAGGGATGCTTTTTTTTTTTCTTTTTCTTTTTTTTAAATAACACCCTTTCTTGGGCAAGTGAAAAGTAGGTAATCCTATATTTTTCTTCTCCACTGTCCCGTAGTCTTTTTCCTTTTATCCTCATCATCATTATCATCATTATCATCATTTTTAGTCTGATGAGTGTGAAAACTGGACAAAGACATTTTCAATTAATCAGTGAGATTAAGTACCTTGGTGCTTTTTCCTCACTTTTTTTTTTTTTTTTTCCTGTTAACTAGCCTTGGGTCAGCATATTGGCTTCAGATTCTCAGAAATTATTTCTTAGCTTTTGAAGAACACGTGCAAATCATTTAAAAGGTGGTAACCAACAAATCAGGAGAGCTCATCTCAGGAGGAGATCTTTTCCTGTAGTTTTCTAGCCCTTGGCCTGAGACCGTAATGCCGGGTCACTGGCGGGGAATCAGGGATACAGACGTTAGATGAGGCTTTCCCAAACACAAATGACGAAATGACTTCAACACTGTTACTAGCTCATGACTTCACCTGGTAGATAAAGGGAGTACTGTGAATCTTTACTGTGATGGGAATTTCATATTGGAAAAAAATATATAGTTAATAAAGGAGCTTTAATGAGAGCATTTAGAAAACCTCCAGTGCCATGTTGATAAAGATGTTGCTTCATGGTGGACCTAACTGAAAGTCAAACATGGCCTCTCATTTCAGACATCTGTGTAAACACTGGGTCCGCTATGTGTTTGGTCATAGATTTAACACACGGAAATAGAATTAATATCAATGGTATTGTGAAGCAAAGTCTTTCATGTGGATATGCATAAAGTAAATTCTTTTTAAAATAAGCATTGTGTTTATTTAAATGCAAGCCTGTTTCCAGACTTTTTACAAATAAAAATTATTCATCCAATCATAGTTTCACTGTTTATTTTCCAACCTGTTAAGAAAACTTCACAGAACTTTTCTACTTGCAATAATACTCAGACACTGCAATGCCTCGAGTTCCTAAACTCCTGGGTATTTTTTATCCTAAATCAGTTAAGAGATTTTTTTTTGGTTCTTTAGATGAAGAATCTGATCAAGCATGATGATATCTCTGTTGCTTTATATTTTAAAGCAATGCTTCTTAAACTTTGTGTTGTCAGGATCCCTTTACACTCTTAAAAATTATTGAAGACCTCAAAGAGCTTTTGTTCTGTGGGTTGTGTCTATTAATACTTTCTATGTTATAAATTAAAACTAAGAAGTTAATAATCTAAGTTTATTCATTTTAAAAATTATGGTAATAAACCATTACATGTTAACATCACTTTTTTCTTTAATTAAAACAAAATTTTTTTGTGGTGGGAGACAGAGCTTTATTCTGTCACCCTGGGTTGAGTGCTGGGGCATCATCAGAGCTCATAGGAACCTCAAACTCCAGGGTTCGAGTCATCCTCCTGCCTCAGCCTCCAGAGTAGCTGTGACTAGAGGTGCCTACCACAACCCTTGGCCAGCTTTTCCATTTTTAGTAGAGACATGGTCTTGCTCTTGCTTAGGCTGGTCTCAAACTCTAGAACTTAAGCAATTCACCTGCCTCATCCTCCTCGAGTGCTAGGATTACTAAAGATGTGTTTTCCAAAACAACAAAACATAATAGTGATGAGTGTAAAATTATTTTAAATTCTTATACTCTTTAGTATCTAGCTTAGTGGAAGACCTGTGAATTCTCATAGCTGATTCTGTACTCCATCTGTTACTATAAATGGTTTTAATTGTATTATGGAAAGAAGTTGCTGCATGGCACCTCATCGCACTGTAAGAAAAAGGAGGAGTCCTTTAAGAGACTCTTTGGATCACTGAGGATATTCTGGCCTACTGCTTAATATTATTTTTAAGTTCTGTTCCTCCTGTGCTATTCTGTTCCAATAGTGTTGTAACTTGCTTTAAGGTTATTATGTCTTTGATACTACACAAAACTTGACAGGTGGTACTTTGTATATTAAAATCTTTGAGTGATCCATTGCCCATGAGTAATTTTGTAACACCATTCAGTGGCTATTTGGAAAATTTTAGTTTACTGAGTTATGTAGCTAGCTCTTCTAAATATTGACTCATTCTATTACACAATGTAAACAATTGCATCTATGAATCTGACCACTTATTTTTTAAAAGGTCTTTCAGTTTGGGGGTGCTTTCAAGCTCACAATGAGGATACAACTTTCTAAAATTCTATTGTTTACTTACAAACCTAAAGGTTTTTAATTGGCAACAAATACTACTGGTTGTTTTCCTTGAAGTGACAGGCTTACTTCAATCATTTTTGAGAAATAGTCTTCCTGACACAAAGTCTGAATAACTGTGGTTTGTTAGTCATTCCTTCAGGCAAAAATGATATTCCACAGGAAAAATGAAGCTAAGTTAGCATGCAACTCAATTACACAAGAGCTTTTCTCAAGACAACTTTAGTATTTAACATAAGGGTTTATGCATGCTTCTCGTTTATCACACAGAAAATTAAAAAATCTGTATATGTGTGTACTTGAGGAGTGAGTTTTAAGGATGGTGTTAGGTGAAACTGGTTTTTTGTGAGTTCATGTAGTGAAGAATATAGTAACTACTGATACATAGTACTGTCATATTAAAGTGCAAACAGTTTTACTCACTATTACTTTTGCACTATCAATGCAAATGTCAGCACAATGAAAATGTAAATAACATCGTAATGTTGTTAAGATAATTATTTTGACCTCGTGTGGGAAAAGTTATAAGGCTCCTCTCTGGGGCTTCAGATCATACTTCGAGAAGCTCCATAAATGAGGCATGACTAACTTCAGGCTAAATTTTGAAGTAGAAAGGATGGCCTTTGATATCCAATCTCTCTCACTGTACATACCCCCCACAAACCCCAGCACTCCTGGTAGGCGAAGAGGCACATTCTCTCAGATAGGATCCCTGGGAGAAATACTACCTTTGAGATGATCAGTTATGAGCACTCCCCCATTTCAAAATATATTCCCTGTGTATCTCATTCTGAAGGATGCACCTCCCCAGGATGTGTCTGGGCATCCTGACCTAAGATCCCACATTAACAGATTCCTTTGTGACTGCTGTATTCTTCACCAATAAAATGTCTTATGTTATGCTCATAAAGGTAAATGTCAGTTAGTATCTTTAATATAAGAATTTTCTAATAAAAATATCTAATATCAGAGTTAAAGTATAATTTTCAGTAAATTGAAAACATGGCTCTAATACAAATATATACTGAGCATGTACCAAAGATTTATTTACCTCATTAATAAGGGAACCAGCATGAATGGCAAATCTAGGACAATGAAAAAAATGAGAGTAAAATAATATGTATATATATATTTAGTAGAAAAAAAGAATGATGCAATGAGGCTGCAAAATTGAATTCAAACCTGATTAATGTCCTGCAGTATAATAAAATCTTAACCTTGGGTCTTATATTTCCTACTGGACAGAAATTATTTGCATCTCAACTGGACAAAAATATTTTGAAGTTTGTCCATCTTCTTTAAGTGAAGATCTAGCTTTGCCAAGTCCAGGCCCTAATAAAGATAATTAGAAAGTCAAATACAGTGGCCTTTTACCAGAACAAGTATTGACCATTTCATGGGATTGTTTAATAATAGTTCTGTAAGACTTTGAAAAGGAATATTGTAATCTTTTTGCCTTCTTTCCAAGTTTTGTATTGTTTTTCTTAAAAAGTCAAAACAAACAATAACAAACCCGTGGTGAGGGATACTGGGGGGAAGATCTTCCAAGGTTCTAAAATGATGTAACATAGTGAGTGTGGAATATTTATAAAATATTTGTTGAACATCTACTTTGTGGCAAGCATTATAAAAAGAGATTTCTTGTAATATTTTCTCTTTAGAAAACCTCATGAGTTAGGTATTATTTTACAGAGGAGGCAAAAGGACAGAAAGATTTGTAGGTTCGTAAAGTAACACAACACAAGGAGTATGGCACAGATGCGGAGACAATGACTTCTAACCGACCTAGGACAACGCGTGCTACCCAAATTGCTCTACTCACTTCGGATTGGGTAGGGGATTATTTTTGCAAATATATGGTGTTGGAGGTCGGGGATCCCGTTCCTTGAACTCAGTTGACCTGGTTAGATCACTCTGTTAAGCTAGAAATTTCAACTAAGGCAAGGCTGCAATTGAAAGCAAAACTGAGTGGAAACAAAACTGGAGTGGCACAGGCAGTGTGGGTAGAAAGTAAAAGTAATCTGCACAAGTTTCAGGGTAACAAAGATTTAAGAAGGACAAAGAGAACGTTTAGAGCACTGCCAAAGAGAGTTGGAAGTGGGTCCCTCCTAAGGAAAAGGGTGAGAGAGAGGAGACCCAGAGGCGGAGCTGATGTGTAAAAACACCCTCTCATTTTGACATTGGCGGCACGTCTCTTATTGTCCTCTCTGAGGCTCCAGGCAGTATTGCTCTTTCCTATTGGTCAAGGATGGTCTCTTTCTATTGGTCATTGGTCACCTAGGTTACTTCAAACCACATTTTTATGGGCCCTCCAGACTTCCCCGTTGAGCTGGTCAGGTTTTCCTCCCATCCCTTTGCAGAGCCTTTCTCAGTGTCCCTTCTCATATAGCATCACTCTTTTGTTTCTGGCAACCAAACTTCATTCATTTTATAAAATAACTTTTTTTTTTTTTTTTTTTTGCTGATTTGGAAAACATTATAAGATCTTTATGGAAGATGCAACAAATACACAGAAAAATTAAACTTTCCCAGAATTCCGCTACCCAGACAGTAATAGAGCCAGTTAGTAATTTGGTGTGCATCCTTGAAGTGCTTATTAATGTAAAAGTTTATGTATATATATTGTAAATTGAATTGTGGTCTATAAGCACCATTGTATAAATGCACCAATGCTGAATAAATAACCCATAGTGTTGTTGATAGGTTCCCTGTTATTGAGTATTTAGATTGTTTTTAATATGTGATAGTATACATAATCCTTTAATAAAAGTGTCATTTAGTTTTCCTGTTAACTCAGAGAATAGGGACTATTCAAAACTAGGTTTTCAATGACTACTGGAGCAGTAACTTGGTTTTATTTATTTATTTATTTATTTAGCCAGGGTCTCTCTGTGTTGCCCCAGGCTAGAGTACTCTGGTGTCATAGCTCACAGCAACCTCAAACTCCTGGGCTCAAGTTAACCTCTTGTCTCAGCCTTCCATGTAGCTGAAACTACAGGAGCCTACCACAATGCCAGGCTACTTTTTCTATTTTTAGCAGAGACAGGGTCTCACTCTAGCTCAGGCTAGTTTCCACTCCTGAGCTCAGTCAATCCACCTGCCTTGGCCTCCCAGAGTGCTGGGATTACAGGTGTGAGACACCACACTGGGCCTATAACTTGGGTTTAGATTTTGTTTTTTCTCCACACTATTTTCAAGGGGCTCAGTCAGACTTGGGGGCTGTGCGACAATATGAGAGCCATTGTAATGTCTACATACACATTTAAAGTTGCATGTACTGCCATGATTGGCAAGATCTTGCTTTCTGGAGACAAAATGCAATCTCCCCTCCCTTACACAAGGCAAGTCAACATCTATTTGCTCTTCTAAGGCAATAAAACATACTCTGGGAGATGGTACTCCATAAATATGCATGCCATATGTTGCCATTCACAATCCACAGGTGTGTTTTATCAGATTATTAATACTTCTCAACAGACACAAAGCTTCAGTCTGCCCAATGTTATAAAACTCTCTCATTGAGAAGAACGATTTGTTTATTAGACCAAAAGAAAAATTATCTTCAGTTTTGACATATACAACATATGGAATTGCACAGCAGTACTCGGCAAAACAAGAACTCAACCACAGCTGTTAGCACACCAAATTCCACCAAATGTTCTAGATTTGGGAGTGTTCAAAACCTTTTTAGTGCAAAAAATGCTAAAATACATTAATTTTACCAGAGAGGTTGTAAATTCATATAATTTTTTGTCTGCAGGCACTGCAGAGCAGATGTTATCTATATCCTAATCCTATCACACCCTTTAATATTGTAAATAAATTAGTTTCCTTATGCAAAGAGATTTTTCTCCTTATTGTTTAGATAGAGCCTTAGAATATATAGTTTCAAACCTCTGTGCCACCTTCTGACATTGTATTTCCTAGGCTTTGACTCATTCTTTTTAGTTTACTTTTTCAAAAATGTTTTCATAGCATTACTATTGTTGAGTGGATTACTGAAAAAAGTAAACAAGGATATTTTTGAAAAGGGCTGATGTATCTGTTTTGAAAGATACACTGAGGTTAGAAAGGGTCTTTTTAACAGTCTAGATATACATAATCTTATGCTTATTAAAGCACTAAAACAAACAAAAAACAGCCATCATCAACAATAACAAACTATTTTTCTAGCCAACCCTCAGTACAAATGTTCATTATTTTGAAAATGTTCTTCTGTGGAAGCAAAAGAAATTTTGACATAATTAGTGGCAAACTCTGACATCCATCTTCAAGGGACTCATGTAATTCCCATTAAGCATTTCAGCTGCTTGTAGCATTTTATATCTGACCAAATGTGAAAAGAAATCTTATATTTTGCCCCTAGTTTGGAGACGCTATTAAAGACAGAATAAAAGGCCACACATACATCTCTCAAGGTGCTTCTGAACCTACCTTCAGAATTAATGCATGGAGGAAAAGGTTTTATTGCTCTTGTGATGGAAAATAGCAAATTCCTAGTGACTATTGATGCATTTGTGCCTTGACCTGAACCTCCTTGTACCAGGTCAGGTACAGGCGGGGCGGGGGGGAAGCTGCTTCCTCAGAGGAGTACAGAGGTCCAATGCATCTTGAGTTAGTCACTGAACTGTGGCATAAACCATGGGGAAGTTAGAAAGCCAGAGCCTGGCGTAGTAAAAGGCAGGTGTTTTGAATCCTGAGGACTTGGGCCTATGAAGAAATGTGTAAGAAAACCAAGAAAGAAAGAAAACCAAGAAAGAAGGAAAAACAAAGCTAACCAAAAGCTACTTTTGGCTAGTCTCCCTAGATTTTGACTTGGCCTACGTTGATTCTGCCCCTAACCAAGAACATAACAGCAAAACTTGATAACATCTTTGAACTTGAGGAACTCAAAGAATTAAAAAGACAGGGGAGGGTCATAATTAACTTCTACAGGAGCATCTGCTCCCAAAGAGCCTCAACAGCCTTCTTTCTTTTTTTTTTTTTGTTTGTTTTAATTGTTTGTTTTTATTAAATCATAACTCTGTACATTGGTGCATTTATGGGGTTAAGTGTACTGATTTGATACACAATGTGAAATGCTTACATTGAACTGACTAACACATCCATCACAATTATATTCTTTTCTTAATAGTTTTGAAATGCACAATTGCATCACGCACATTAGGCAAGGTCCCTCCAAATAATCTCCCTCCTCCCCCTCCTCTCTCTCCTCTTTCCTTCTACTGTCTGAACTATAGTTATGTTTTATGATTTGTATGAATGTGTAGGTGCTTATATATTGATTTCATAATAACATTAAGTACATTAGATACTTTTCTTCCCAAGAAAAGAAGAAGAATATGTTCCAGCTCCATCCAGGGAAGCATAAAATATGTGAAGTCACCATCTTTTTATGGCTGCATAATAGTCCATGGTGCACATATACCACAATTTGTTAATCCATTCATGGGTCGATGGGCACTTGGGCTGTTTCCGTGTCTTGACAATTATGAATTGGGCTGCAGTAAACATTCTGGTGCAAATGTCATTGTTGTAAAATGATTTTTGATCATTTGTGTACATACCTAGTAGAGGAATTGCAAGATCCAATGGTAGGTCTACTTTGAGTTCCATGAGTGTTCTCCAAACTTCTTTCCAAAAAGGCCATTTAAGCTTGCATTCCCCCCAGCAGTGTAGAAATGTTCCTTCCTCTCCACATCCACGCCAACATGTGTAGTTTTGGGATTTTGTGATGTGGGCTAATCTTACTGGAGTTAGATGATATCTCAAATTGGTTTTGATTTGCATTTCTCTGATGATTAAAGAGGATGAGCATTTTTTCATGTGTTTGTTGGCCATTCCCCTGTCATCTTCAGAGAAGTTTCTATTCAAGTCTCTTGCCCACATAGAAATGGGGTTATTTGTTCTTTTCTTATTGATTAGTATAAGTTCTCTGAGGATTCTAGTTATTTGACCTTTGTTGGAAGCATAACCTGAAAAAGTCTTCTCTCATTCTGAAGGTTGTCTGTTTGTTTTACTTTACTGTGCTCTTGGCTGTGCAAAAGTTTTTTAGTTTGATCAGATCCCACTAATGTATTTTTGGTGTTGCTTCAATTGCCTGGGGGTGTCCTCCTCATAAAGTATTCTCCCAGGCCGATGTTTTCAAGTGTTTTCTCTGCATTCTCTTTTAGTATTTTTATAGTTTCATGTCTTAAGTTTAAATCTTTTATTTAGTGAGAATCAATTTTTGTTAATGATGAAAGGTGGGGGTCCAGTTTCAGTCTTGTACAGGTCATCTGGTAGTTCACCCAGCACATTTGTTAAATAGGGAGTCTTTCCCCCACTGAATGTTTTTGATAGACTTATCAAAGATCAAATGTTGATAAGTAGCTGAGTTCATCTTTTGGTTCTCTATTCTGTTCCATAAATCTACCTCGCTGTTTTCGTGCCAGTCACATGCTATTTTGATTACTATACATTTACAGTATAGCCTGAAGTCTGGTAATGTGATACATTGTGATTTGTTTTTATTTCTGAGTAATGTATCGGCTATTTGAGTTTTTATCTGATTCCATATAACATGAAACACTATTTTTTCAAGCTCTTTAGTGTATGACAATGGTGTTTTAATAGGGATTGCATTAAATCTGTAGATTGCTTTGGGTAGTATGGACATTTTAACAATGTTGATTCTTTCCAGCCATGAGCATGATATGTTTTTCCATGTTAACATCTTCAGTGATTTCTTTTCTCAGGGTTTCATAATTCTCTTTATAGAGATCTTTCATGTTCTTTGTTAGACATATTCCCAGATATTTCATCTTCTTGGCACTGCTGTAAAAGGAATAGAGTACTTGACTATATTTTCAGCTTGACTATTGTTGGTATATATAAATGATTCTGATTTATATGTACTGATTTATATGCTAAGATGCTGCTGTGTTCCTTGATCACGTCTAAGAGTTTTGTAGTTGAGTTCCTGTGATTTTCCAGGTATAGGATTATATCATCTACGAAGAGTGAGAGTTTGATCTCCTCTGACCCTATTTGGATATACTTGATCACCTTCTCTTGCCTGATTGTGATGGCTAAGACTTCCATTACTATGTTGAATAGCAGTGAAGACAGTGGACATCCTTGTCTAATTCCTGATCTGAGGAACAAGTTAATTCTCTTCCCAGGAATACTATTCCTGCTTCCTTCCTAGACACTGCCTGTGCATCCTCTGGGTTCTTGAGCAACTTTATCTGACTCCTGGAGTTGGGAAGAGGTGTCACTTCTGTATATTTTCTTATTACACAACAACCCCCTGATATATGCATCATATTCCTCTCACTGTTTTTCACTACTTATTAGAATATGTACTCCATGAGGGCAGGCACCAGAATTACTGGCAAAGTAATTGCTGAATGAATGTTGAGTCTTAGTAAAAAAGGGAAAAGTTCTTTTAAGACATAATCCACTTCAAATAAAATCTATTTCAAGCTTAAATTCAGGGTTCCATAGGACCATTCTCTGATACTTTTAGGACTATTTATGCAGGTGAATTCTTACTCACCAAGTCCTGCATTATCAGGTTTCGCAAAAAAAGTTTAACACCAGTGAAGCTAGCACTGTTGTTGGAGTAAATTGTTGGGGCATCCAATGAAAAAAGGAACATGCTAATTAGTTTGAGTTAAAAACTTTGAAATTAAAAAAAACAAACAACTTGTTTGTAATAAAATAATGTTGAAAGTATTCCTAACTGGGATCTTGTTCCAGATACTATATTTAGAACTTTATGCTGCCCTATTTCTCATTTAATCCTTAAACCCGGAAGTAGATAGTATTAGAGACCCATGAGGAAATTGACTTTCAGAGAGATTAAATGACTTGCCATCATGGGCCAACTGGATGACACAGTTGGAGTCTTATCTATGTTTATCTTACCCCCAAACCTATTCTCATCAATGCTTCTCAAAGCATTGGTTTGTTTTCACGTTCTATGTCATATATATATATAAAATCTAAGAGAAGTTACTTAATTAAACAACCCCGCGAAGCATGTCTGCAAAGCCTTGAAATAATAGAATACAAGAGGACATAGGAGGCCAAAACTGGATTTAGAGTTCTTAGTAACCTCTATATTTTATGCTTGGCTTCTCTAATAGAGGCAAACTTAAGAACATTGAACCTGGAAAGTGTTCATATATATATATATATATATATATATTTTTTTTTTTTAGTAGCTGGGACTACAGGCACCTGCCACAACACCTGGCTATTTTATTGTTGCAGTTTGGCTGGGACTGGGTTTGAAACCGCTACCCTTGGTATATGGGGCCTGTGCCCTAATTACTGAGCCACAGGTGCTACCCTGGAAAGTGTCTTTTGAAAGTGATCTTGTTCAATGTCTCCATTTTAGATATGATAAAATTAAAGTTTGAAGGGTGATATAACTTTCCTATGGTCCTACACATAAATTGTAGCATAACTAGCCCAGGGTGTTCACTACTGTCGAAAGATTTAAAAAAAAATAAAGAAAGAAAGAAAGAAAATAATCTATTGGCAGCTTGAAATGAGTACAATTTAAAATAATTATCAAACTGGTTTACAAATAGCCAAACATGCTTGATTAGATCTACCACTGGGAGTTAGATGCTTGTGCTGTAATTTGGTAGGAATGGATGTATTTTTAGCTTCAGTATATGCATTTGATAGTTTTTTGAAACCATTAAAAATAAAGATTTATTTGATCATGGCCCATGCTATGGTAGTTTGTGAGCTGATGACAAAGTGATAAGGCCATATCACAGAATGATGTATAGATATACTTGGGTAGTTTCTGTGAAACAATAGTGGATACTTGGTTGTTGCCACTATGTAATTTGTTGTCTGACATCTTCATTGGGGGAAATTTATTATTGGCCTCATCAGTGAACTACAGCTAATACTAGATTCAAAATGATGGGAAACAAGTGTTTTACAAATGCTACTTCATTAAATTTCATAGGATTATTATTGAGCCAAACATGAAGCCTGCTCCTAATAAAAGCCTAAAAAATGATATTGCTTGCCCTCTTTTACGCTGTGCTGAAAATAATTCAGATACAGATTCTTGCATCTACATTCATAAGAGTGAGAAGTAAGTTAAAGAGAAAATCTAAAAAGGACACCAAGCAAAAATGAGATATAATCTAAATGGTCAACACTATAATGCTATCAAACAACCCAGATGACATGACAGAGGATATCCCATCCTCTGACTGCCAATTTGTCTAAAGGAGTCAACATTACTCTTCTTCAAGTCTAATTACACAGCAAACTAAAAATTATAATGAACTGTCTCCCTTCTACAAGCACCTTGCTGTACTCATTCATTGAATGAGTTGCCAGCTTTCCATTTATTGGGTGGAATGTCTTCATGTGGTGGATATATTTATTTGCTCTATTAGAGTCCACTGTTTTTTTCAGCACTGGCCATCATGATTGTATCTGTCCCTGCACTGGGGATGAAATGGCTTAAGTAGGGGTCAAAATCGCTTGTGCTACCTTCCTTTTCCTTTCTCTAGCAATTGAGGGAACCCCTAATGTCTCTTCTTTTAGTCTGCTCAGGCATAAAATACAGATAACAAACTCAGGGGTATTAAGGAAAAAGACAAGAATAATATTTACAGTTTATTAAGTATCTACCATAGGCCAGTGTCTGAGTTAGACACTTTGTATGTTAATATATTTAATAATCACAACAGCTCTGGGCAGTAAGTTTATCATTCCCATTTTATAGACAAGGAAAGTAAAGCTTAGCCACAAAAAGATTTAATGCTTGTCGAAGGTCATTTGGTAGAATCGAGGTTTGAATTCAGATGTGTTATTGACAAAATAAATGTTGTTAACCTCTATGCTACGAGTTATAAAATCAAATCATAGTAAGGGAATTTTTGAAAGCCTTCGCTATGCTACCATTATAGAAGGTGTTTTTACAAGTTATCCTATTTAATCCTCCCAACTCTGGAAATGGGTCTCTTCATGTGTATTATTCACTTTGTTTCTGATACCAGTGAATTTTTTTTAACTGTGCCAAAGTAGAAACCAGAACACTGATAAAATCACACTAGGCCTATAGTATAAACTTACAATATCAAAAAATTAGAATAGTCTCACTGGATGTGAAAGAATGAATTGTGAGAGGGAACGATGGGTTTTTGATAATATCTCTATTAAAAGTTTACTTGAAAGTTTTGAGGATTTTCTTTGGATATATTGAGAAAGAGCATGCTAGAAGAAAAGTGATTAAAAGTCAGCATGTTTTTTTCTCTATGGAAAAAGTTATGCCTGCAGAATTTGCCTGATAAATTTTTACTTTTTAAATAAATCTCAGGTGAGAGTTAAGTGGAAGACTGAGTCTACTACTATTTTATTTGGAGATGTGAATTTGCAAATTAAAAAGTCCTCAAAACTTTCAGGTATTTTTGAGGAAAGTATCTTATATAGTAGACTTTATAATCACTTATTTTGATAAAAATAAATGAGATAAGTAGAATGTGATTCAACTTAACATTGAATGTGATCCTTGATAACATTGATTCTCTTTTAAAAGAGAATATTGATATTGGGGGTAGAAAGTATATCAATATCAATATTGAATATTGGTATCAGGAGGTAGAAAGTATAAGCTGGTTTCCAGAAGATGTAAAAGGTGAATCAGTATACAGACTATATCCTAGCCTAAAATAATCATAAAAAAACATAGAAACATCAATTGGATTTCTAGTTCTCAGGTCTCATAAAATATTTATATATGGGTGTATATGTGTACACACTGAGAAATTTTCCATATATTCTTATTCTGCCTATATTTTTCTATATTTCCTTTGTCAAGTTAGCTTTTTTTGAGAGAAATTGTTAATTCTAATTGATATCATCCAGCTTGGCAAAGCTCTTTGAAAAGTTTTCAATCAGTGCCAACGTTTAATGTATTTTCTCATGAGAGTACTTGTGGGAGATAAAACATTTTCCAAGCAATATTTCTAAATAGAAGTCCTTTCTGAATGTTCCTCTATGCATGCTCCATCTTTGGTCTTTTGAGGCCCATACTGTCAAAAGCACCTGCCTTATTCATTTCTATTCATCAGATAGCTCACCATAAACCCTCTCACCTTCCCCATAAGCTTTTTTCTATTTAGCTTGGGTGCCAGGCTCAGTTCTCTTTCTAATCTGCCTTTCATGTGGTTGGTTCCTGCTGCTCTTGAACTCTTTTTGTATCTCTTGTTGGGCATTATTGACTGCTTTGGGCATTTTTGCCATGGAAGCCATTGCGTTTCATTCACAAGCTGGAACCCACTTTATGAAATCTGCAGGTATTTCCTCTTAAGGGTATTAAGCAAATCCTTAGGGCTTGCACAAACTATGCTTCAACCCCAAAGAAAACTCAAAGTAGCTGGTAGGTGGAGGAAGCACCACCTTCTCTAGAGTGATGCTGGTGCGACACTCAGTAGCCTGAGCATGAACTGCCCAAGGGAAGTTGAGAAATATCCAACTTTGAATACCCAAAATGTCTTCAGGAAATATTGCTCCTGCACCATATAGTGAACAGAAAGGCCTTTGTCTAACATGTTTGGCAATTGTATGGTAGGTCAGCTGTAGCTGTGATTTGGTGTACCCTGAGTTAGAAGTATTTGTTCTCTAAAACACATGGTTCCCAGACTCATTGTGTGTTATGATTTTATTTTTAAATGCCAACAAAAAAAATTGTTTCAGGATGCACAAATTTAGTAACATTTATGTAGGGAAATACTCAGATGAACTAATTCTAAATGGAGACTAACATATGAGGAGTAACATGGTATATATTAATCAACTTGGGATTTCATATTGGTATAGAATAATTGTGGAACTTTGTATTTTACTTAAGTGTAGAAATTTTGACTTGGGCTAAGTGTGCATAATGTTATGGTACAGAGTCCCTATTTCATGGATTCTTGATTCTTTATTATGTAACAGAGGACCTCAGAGTCCATTCCTTTAATATACCTCAGTCTTTATCCCCTAAACCTCCAGAAAAGTCACTTGTGTGAAAGACAAATTGCCATGTAAAATTGATGATGAGCTTTAAAAAGGGAGCAGAAAGGATCTCTTAAGAAAACAGAATAGTAGATGGTAGGGTAGGAGAAGGAGGTGTTAAGGGAAGTTTATTTTAGAGAAGGTGCTTCTAAAGGGATAACAACAATATAGGCCTGAGTTAAGATAAGCCAACAAGAAATGTCTCAGGCTGAGAATGATGGATTAGGATACTGGAACGAGTGAGGGATGCTGACAGCTGCATGCACAGAAGGGGAACTGCAGGTGGGCGTGGAGGCCTGGGTGTCTGTGTGCCTGGTTACGCCTGCGTGCATGGGGAGATAGCAGACTACAGTAGAAAAACCATTGTTCGGTGCAATGAACACCAACACACTGAGTTCTGAGTCTTAATTGCTGATTTTGTATGTTCAGGCAGTCCCTTGCCAGGGTAATAACTGCCACTAAAAATCTGGTGTCATATATTAGATAGGGAAAGAGAACTAAAGTATTATGAAAACCAATTACTTTAAATCCGTAGGGTTTTGGACTCAGATTTCAATTCAAATTTTATTAATATTCTGAATATCATCTCATTTGTAAGAAGACTCACTGCCCAAGGTTTTTGTGAAGATTGTATAAGATATGGGTGTTCAGGCCCAGGATATGCCCAATGTGTGTTAAAAGATTATTTTATTTTTCTTTTAGGATTCTTAAGTCAAATTTTTTTTTGTGTGTGTGAGAATTCCTGTTAACTTATTTTTGAGTATAAAGAGTGAAAAGCTATCAGAGGAGAGTGGTTCGTTTTATTCATGAAGTTTGGTTGTAAGAAAAAATTGTATGCAAAAATGTATTTTGTTTGCAGTTTCCTTGACTTCTGCTTTTTGTTACTTACATCATCCACCATGGATATTGCTCTTACAGGACTGGACCAGACTCTTGTCTAGATGATTTTCTTGCTAGCAGGTTTATAGGGTTCAAGTTAGTCACCAGGTCACTTGGAATAAAATCATTTGAATCCATAGTAATAAGAAACATAGGCAGCATCATTAGGGTATCATGTAACCTCTCTTGTTTCTGTTTCTCTGGAATTTATAGCTTAGATCCTCTGGTTACCATGTTTTATTTATTTATTTTTTCATTATAGACTGACCAATCAATCCACTTTTCTCCCCCTTTATAATTATTCTTTTCAAAAATTCTTTGATTAAGCTGCTTAAACTTTTCCATGAGATAAATGTTTAGCAGATACGTTAAATCAATCTAATAAAGGGTCATACATTGAATACATATAGGATGAAATTGACTGTTTCCTACCAAACAATGAGGGTATGTTTAATGACTCGTCTCACTTACCATTTGTAAGCCTCTGGGTATATTTAAAGAAGATCCTCAGGAGCCCTGATGAATTCTGGTATCTGGCCAGATCTACGACTTCAGAACTAAGTGGGGGAACGACTCAATTATCCTTGCTCATGCCTGAATTATCTGTGTAATTGGGATAGCAAAGTGCAGGAAAAGAATGTTGCTTTTTGCTATTTTTAAGCTCTGCCCCTGCTGTGTTCTTCTTATGTTTCTCTAGTGCTGTCACTGGCTTTAAATATTTTACATATCATAATTAATGATTTGGTTGTACCCTGAGGCTTTCTCAGCAAAAGTCGCAATTTTGCAAATTGAATAGCAAATAATTACATAGGTGATATCATTTATGAATAGGAACTGAACAGATACTTGGTCTGTCTTCGGTTCTGTGTGTTTAAACAGCATGTTATCAGTTTAGGAGTGATAGTTGTAAGGGGGCTATTATTGTCTGAAGCTCAGGTATGTGTGGGAAGGAAATGAACATTAATAGGATGATAATTGATCTTTAATGATATAAAGAGAGAATGGAATGATCTACTTGACCTCCAGAGTGCTTCATGGTAAAGGGGAAAGACATTCAACCTGATTTTCATATACTACCTACAAGTCTGAGCCTTTCTGCTTTTTCTTTTCATTCTATATAGAAAGCAGAGTTCTAGCCCTTAAAAAACAAAACAAAATCAAATTCAATCAAAGGCTGCACCTGGAGTACTGTACTTGCATTCATTATGTAATTATAATTAGTAGGTGCTTCCAATTTTAGTGAGCTCTTCTGTTTACTAAGTAATGGATTACATGCATTTAAACTTAGATGCCTTCCATGAAAGGGAAAACCTGTTTTAATACCCAACCTAAAAAGGCACTTACTTCCATAACCAAAGACAACTTGGCTATAAATAGATAGTTATGATGTTATTGGAGCTGAGGAGATTTCATCCCATTAGAAACTTCACTCAGAAATGTAGAGGAGTGTTTAATAATGAATGAATGTGATTTAAGGCCGCTTTATACTGATGACACTTTTCCTATAAATATTACAGAGACGTTTAAATTTTTATCTCCCGTAATTCTAATGAATGAATCTCCCTGACCCTTACTGAAAATGATACCTGTAAAGTCGGCAATTTACTGATGATAGCCTGGGCTATTAAAGAAACTTGTGTTTCAAAACATTTTCATTTCATTCATAGATTCCTGTAATGAGTTTGAAACCAAAGTTCAAAGAAGCTGGGTGGAAGATAACTTCCAGCATTAACCATTGGAAGAATGTTTTAGTTTCTTCACCAACTAACTAACTTCATTAACATGTTAAAATCCCATCTGCAGTGGGAAATGTAGGAGCATGAACAAAGCCTATTCATATGGATGATCTGCTAGGAAAAAAAAAATAGTAATAAAGGAGACGGGTGCTGCTGTTTTTTGAATGGGTGTGTTCAACCCATTTCTATTTGCAATACGAGTCCTACACCTGCATTCTAGCTTGATAAAGTACAAAGGTTAAAGGAGTAGGAGCGAGAATCTCACTGTATTTATATCCAGGGTTAACACATAATAACTATGTACGAACACAAATTAAATTCTATCCAGTATAGTAGAGCATGACCCTACATTTCAGTATAATTACCAAATTTTCTGGATACCTATAGTTTAACTCTTCTAGCAACACAGAGTTTACCATTTATTTATTTTAATGGAAAACTGTTCAAATTACCAAACTTATATGGAACTTGCAGTAAGCAATCAAATTATCCAGTCAACATTTTTTTAGACTCTAATTTAATCTCTGCACTGGTGCTGAGGATGTGTGCTGTTTAAAAAACCGTATATAGAGAGTTCACCAGAATGCATGCATAAAAGTACTATGGGGGAGAGAAGGGAAAGATGACCTGAGAAGCTTTCAGATGAACTGTTGGACTGAATTTTAAGGGATGAGCACTTTCTTGTTCATGGAAGAAAATCCATACCCAGAGAGCAAGTATTCAAAACATCCGTTACGTAGAGAACAAAATTTAACGTTTCTGATATCATGTGTTCTAGATTTATCCTTTTCAGCCATCCCCATATTTGATTGGTCATTGTATCGGGAGGCTGAGGCAAGAGAATCACTTGAGCCCAAGAGTTTGAGGTTGTTGTGAGTGAAGATGCCACAGTACTCTAACCAGGGTGACAAAGTGAGACTCTGTCTCAAAAAAAAAATAAAAAATGATCATTGTAAATTTGATCCCCCTCCCACATCTTCTGAAGTTTTATCTTTCCTTTCTTATCTATCTTGCTGCTACCATTTTAGGGCTGGTCCTCCTTCTTTATCTCAGGACTGTCAACAGTAGCCTTTATGCCTCTAGTCTTGCCTTCCTCACCATTTCATTATCCACAGGGTTCCCAAAATGAGTTTCCTGAAACACATGTCCAGCCCTTTAGCCATTCTCCTCTTTTAACCCCACCAACTCCTAGATAAAGGGTGACTCCCAGGCACCGTATAGGACCTTTTCTCCAGACCCATCCCTATGGCTACACTGCCCCTTTCCCTCATTAATTGATTAGCTCACAATTGTCCGAATGCTTAATGCTTTCCTGTCTCCCTGCTTTTATTACACCTGGACCACACTTACAACCTCAGTCCTTGGCCCAACTTTTACATACCTCTCAAGACAAATAATGAGTATGCCCCGCCCTGGGAAGCAGTTGTTGACTCCTCCGACTTTGGTTAGACGATCCTCCTTTGATTTCAGATAATATCCATTCCCCTCTTGTTGCACGCATCATGCAAATGATGGTCAATTCTCTCTTCTGCATGTGTGTGTGTCTCCCTTGCTAGGGAATAAACATCCTGAAGCAGGGACTATGTTTTATCTTTTCATAAATGGCTCCCAACATAATACGCCAAATAATACAAGTTATGGATAAAAGAATGAATGAATGAGCTTCCTTCTTTAGGAATACAGTGTGTTCATTATTTGTATAATACAGGGTGCCAAAATACACCATATACACATTTTAAGAAAGGAAAACGCTGTATTAAAATTTCAATGCTCAGAGTATACTGGTAATATTTGTTACCTTGCGTATCACATCTTTTATCTCTTGTGATTGCAAAATTCATACGTGACACGAGTATTATAAATCTAATACATTTTTTCTTTCTTTCTTAAATGCGTGTACTTTTTTTGGCACCCTCTGTATATACTGATAACAACTTCTGGTAGAAAAGCTTGACCATCTTGAGTTGCCTTGTTAATTTTGGCACATCCATTACCTAGGACAGCTCTTGACTCATAGATAGATTCTGATGCATAAATTCGTATTGCTTGAATGAATGAAAGAACCAATGTCATAGATTAAATCATTTCCCCACCAAAAAGAGGTTAAAATGTTAACCACTAGTACCTGCACATGTGACCTTATTGGAAATGGACTATTTGCAGACGATTAGGTAAAGATGAAGACAGGAAGGTAGGTTTGGATCCCACAGCACTGCATCTTTGTCAAAAGTGGAATTTTGGACACAAGAAGGAATATAAGGGGAGAAGGCCATGTACAGATTGGAGTTAGGCTGCTACAAAATCGAGGTATGTCACATTTTACCAGCAAATGAAAAGAAGCTAGGGAAAGGCGTGGGACAGATTCTCCCTCACATCTCTGGGTAGGATCCTATCTTCTTTTTTTTTTTTTTTTAAATAATTTTATTAAATCATAATTGTGTACATTGGTGCAATCATAGGGCAGAATGTGCTTCATATACAATCAGAAACATTTTGATTGTACTGTGAGAGATAGCCCTCATAGCATTTTCTTAATCACT
>CAUYRH010114055.1:0-41251 GCA_963574655.1 Perodicticus potto | reverse complement strand
TTTTTTTTTTTGAGACAGAGCCTCAAGCTGTCACCCTGGATAGAGTGCAGTGGCATCACAGCTCACAGCAACCTCCAATTCCTGGGCTCAAGCGAGTCTCCTGCCTCCGCCTCTCAAGTAGCTGGGACTACAGGCGCCTGCCACAACGCCAGGCCATTTTTTGGTTGCAGCCGTCATTGTTGTTTGGCGGGTCCGGGCTGGATTCGAACCCGCCAGCTCAGGTGTACACGGCTGGTGCCTTAGCCCGTTGAGCCACAGGCACCGAGCCAATAAAGGTCTTAAATAATTAAAAAAATATATATACAACCTCTTCAAGTGCCCAGGTAGCAGCATTCTGTAGGATAGGTCATGTGTTAGGCCACAAAACAAGTCTCAATACATTTTAAAGGTCTGAAATAATAGAGAGAGTTTTTTTTTTTTTTTGAGACAGAGCCTCAAGCTGTCACCCTGGATAGAGTACTGTGGCATCACAGCTCACAGCAACCTCCAATTCCTGGGCTTAAGCGAGTCTCTTGCCTCTGCGTCCCAAGTTGCTGGGACCACAGGCGCCTGCCACAATGCCCGGCCATTTTTTGGTTGCAGCCGTCATTGTTGTTTGGCAGGTCCGGGCTGGATTTGAACCCGCCAGCTCAGGTGTACGTGGCTGGTGCCTTAGCCCGCTGAGCCACAGGCGCCGAGCCTAGAGAGAGTTTTTGATCACAAAACAATGAAACTGGAAATCATAACAAGAGGAAAATTCACAAATACGTAAAAATTAAAGAACAGTCTTAAACACTCAATGAATCGAAGGAGAAATTACAAAAAAAAAAATTAGAAAACACTTTGAGGTGAATAAAAAGAAAAATATATTAAAACCTATGGGATGCAACAAAAGCAGTGTGTAGAGAGAAATCTGCAGTTGTGAAAATGAAAAAATCTACATGAAAAGAGATCTCACTTTAAAGTCAGGCTAACTTTAAGGAACTCAAAATAAATAAAAGGTATCTATATTGGAAAGGAATAAAATAATCTCTATTTGCAGATAACATGACATTAAAAACACCTGAAGAATCCACAAACATACTAAGAGTTAATATACAAATTTCAGTAAAGTTGTAGTGTACAAGATCAATACATACAAGTCAGTTGTATTTTTATGCCCCAGCAATTAGCAATATGAAGATGAAGTTAAAAACAATTCCACTCACAATAGCATTTAAAAGAATAAAATACCTAGGAATAAATTTGACCAAGAAGGTACGACAACTGCAAAATAGTGCTGAAAGAAACTAAAAGACACCTAAATAAATAAGAGATCCTGTGTTTGTCAACTGGAAGATTAAATATTTTTAAGATGACACTACTACTCAAACTGCTCTACAGATTCAATGTAATCTCTATCAAAAGCTAACTGACTGTTTTTTGCAGAAATAGCAAAGTAGATTCTCAACTTCATACTGAATGGGAACCCCATAGCCAAAGGAATCCTAAAAAAGCAGACCAAGTTGAAGAATTCTACGCTTTCTCATTTCAAAGCTTACTACAAAATCATAAAGCAAATCCACAGAGAGAGAAACCAGACTAGCAGTTGCCAGGACTTGAGGAGAACGAGGAGTGAATGCTTTACAGTGTTTCCTTTGGGAGTGATGAAATGTTTTAGAACTAAACAGAGGTGATGGTTGCACAACATTGTGAATGTATTAAATGCCACCAAATTGTATATTTTAAAATGAATTTCATCTTGTATGAATGTTACCACAAAAAGAAATTTAAAAGCCCTCATGAATGAGAAACCCATATACTAGTAGTATAAAAGATTGAAGCCAGACCCTACTGCATTAAGTGTATATTCTAACTATTTGATTGATATAAGCACCACAGAAGGAGGTATATGCTTAAATGGTAGAAATCATATTTTAAGAAAACTGCACCATGCAATATACACTTCAACAGAGCAAAAATATTTTACATCAATCAGAATTATTTTATTTATTTGGCAAGTAAAATTAAGAAGTAATTAGCCACTTCCATAACATCAAGTGGAAATGTTTAGTATGCAGTTAGGAATATAGAAAGTATTTGAGGTGTGAGAAACAAAGATTTGGGAGTCATTTTTATAATTGAATGATGGCCCAGGCCTAAAGGCAAATATAAAACAGATATGGATAAATGGCATCAACATTAAATAGGAGACTATGAATTACTGAAGCTACTTAAATGTAGAGACATATAATGGTATGTTTGGATTTGAAACAGGATTTAATTACCTTTAAATGCCCACTATGTGCCATGTATTAGAACACATGTGTGATATAAAACATAAAATATACTGTTCCTGATATTACACAGTATATAATTCAAAAGGCCAGTTATTTTTAGTTTTAAAACAATGGCTGAAGTAAAAATGCTTGTGCTATTTTTAATGATGTTACTAAAGGAACACCACTCAAACTAAGTGAAATGAGATTTCTCACACATTAAAAAGCTGGTTGGGATAAAATAATATCAATGAAACAAGAATTTTTAGCAGTAGTACTTGACATTGCAGGCACAAAGCTATTGCAAGTTGCATAAGACTAAAGGCAGTATTTTCTTTTCTCAATCTATTCACAAAGTTTTTAAGAATTCCATAGTGTGTGATATATGTATTATAATGTATATATGTATTATGTATATAATGCATACATATATCACACACTATGGAATTCAATGTATGTATATATACATATATATATTTACAACTTCAGTTTACTGAACTTAAAATGTCTCACTACTTTCCAGCCACTGAACTATTAGCCAGATTTCCAGTTTATTTCATTTTGCTACTTTCATGATATATAATAATTGAAAGTTCACACAGTAAACATTACACGCATCATTTTCATTGTATCTTCAAAATAACTAATAAGAAGCCTTGTTAAAGGTAAGGAAGCAAACTTAGAAAAGTGAAGTGACTTCTTCAAGGTCACACAGTAAGGCAGCTAAAGCCAGCTAGTGTCATTAGTTTGTTCCTTTCAATATATAATAGACATACTTTTGAAATTCCTCCCATTTGTTTTATGTGGGTGGATGGTTTCTGCTTTCTGCTGGACAGAGCAATTTTATGTCTAGATATTTTTCCTAGAAAATAAAAATACAAGTATATAAAGGCACACATAATAGGTAACTGCCAAAAAATTGAAATGTTTTGAGATTGAATTTCAGATATAGGGGAAATTCTTGAATAAATAAGAATTATTAACATGTTAGAATGTAACAAGTCAGAACATGTTAAACAAGCCATAAAAAGTAACTCCAAAGATCAGTGTCTTATTACATGGGAAAAAAGTCACTCAGGTATTATAAATATTATAAAATAGTTAAGTTTAATTTTCCCCCTTTCAAAAAATTATGTATTTTTAAATATGTATTACACATTGTAAATCTAGAAAAGAGAATCTCATGGTTGTGAAATCACAGGTGACTTTGTTACATTCCTTATGAACTTATCTGTACTTTCTTTTCTACTATAATGAAATAGGCAGTTGCTTTCTTTAAAAAAACCACGGTTATCGAATTGTGGGAAGATAACTGACTAGAAGCTGCTTTTGCAAGAGGCTTGTGCCCAAAGGAAGAGATAATTGGACTGAAGAGGATGGAAGCCAAAGGAGAGGAGGTCTGCACTGAGAGGACGGTGTGAGGTACACATCGCCCCACTGAACCAAGTGGCAGAAACAAGAAAGTGGAAGAAAAACAACAGGTACGAGCCCAGTTCCCAGAGGAAAGAAAACCTCTCCCCGTGAATGGGAGTTCCTTGGTGGATGACCAAGTCAGCCAGCGAACTGAGTTCAGAAGTCTCCTCACCTTATCTCATAGGAGAGCAGTTGTGAAGTCTCAGTCCTCCTTCATTACTGAGGTCTCACCACTAAGCCTAGGCCCCACTGTGTCTGGCACAAAAGACCAAAAATGTTTCTTGCAATCCTGAGCACCAAGATCGCCCTCCCCCCATCCACCCACATAAAGTAGATAGTTTCAGAACCCCAGCACAATTCAATCCAAACAAAGCATCTCCTAGACACATTGTTGCCAGAAGGACTGCCCCCTATAGAGTCTGGAATGTTTGACAGAGAGTTTGAGGAGCTCATTAAGAACCTGGAGAAGTCTGCTGGCCAGTGAGCCGCAGTGTGTGAGAACAGTAGCACTGTAGTCCAAGCATTGGTGGGGAGAGGGTGAACTGCCCACCTCCAGCTCCTCAGGAATTCTCAGGCAGCTCTGTTTTCTGACTTTCAGGACAACTTCTGAGCTCCATTGGATGGGCAGGGCCAGTTAAATGACTTTGACTTGTGACTGAACTTTGGACCTGCCCTCTTTGGACGGATTCTCTGAGCATGACTGGATAGGCAGGCAGGTATCTAAATGACTTTGGACCTCTGGCCTCCACCAGGCAAGGATCTCTGAACTCGACTGGGAGGGTGGGGCCGAGGTTTAAGCGACTTTGGATTGAACTTTGGATCTCTGACCTCCACCAGGTAGGGCTCTCTGAGCTCAAGTGGGTGGGTGGGGCCGGGGTTTAAGTGACTTCAGAGTGAACTTTGGGCCCCCGGCCTCCACCTGGCAAGGCTCTCTGAGCTCAATTGGGTGGGTGGGGCTGGAATTTAAGTGACTTTGAACTAAACTTTGGACCTCTGGCCTCCACCAGGCAGGGCTCTCTGAGTCCAAATGGATGGGCAGGGCCAAGGTTTGAGCTACTTTGGACTGAATTTTGGATTAGCACTATCCACTGGGTAGAGGCTTTCTGAGCTTACTTGGGCTGGTGGGGCAAGGGTTTAAGTCATTTTGGATTCAACTTTGGATTAACATTCACCATTGGGTGGAAGCTCTTGGAGCTCAATTGGGTGGGCTGTGCTTGGTGCCTGAGTGACTCCTACCTGAACTTTACACCTGTGTCCCCACTGGGCAGCAGCCCCCTGAGCTTGACTAGGCAGGCAGTGTCCGGTATCTGAGAAACTTTGTTTGAGCTCTGGGCCTATGTTGTCCACAGAGCTGCAGCCCTTGCGTGTGATTGGCTGGATAGTGCCCAGGGAATAAGCATCTCTCTTGAACTCTGGGGGCAGCATTGTCAGCTGGGCAGCCTTGTGAGCTTGATTTGGTGGGCGGAGCCAGCACTGGCAGAGCCACTCTGATTGGACCTCTGGGCCAGTACTGCCTATTGATTCTTTTCCCCTGGAGCCATTCACTGCTTGTCTGCCTTTGTTAGTGCACTGGTGGCACTGCAATGGTGGAGTGGACGCATCAGGGATAACCTATCGATTCAACTAAAAAGGTATAATCAACATATTAAAAAGGAGAAAAAGGAAGAAGCTGAAAATACTCATGAGGAGGAATCACCTGAAGAACTCTGGCAACATGAAAAATCAGAGCAGATCAACACCTCCTGGGGATGTCAAAGAAAATATAACAGAGAAATCCATCCACAGAAAAATTGCTGAAATGTCAGAAATAGAATTTAGAATATGGATGTCAAATAAGATAACTGGAATAGAGGACAAGATGGAAACATAAAACCAAAAAAATAGTTCAGAAGTTGTCTCAAGAAATTAATGAATTGGGCAGGATATGGATATGGACCAAAGATATAGACATAATGAGGAAAGATATAGCAGAGCTTAAGGAACTGAAAAAGGTTCAGTTTTTTCTTTTGAGGAGCTTCAAAATACAGAAGAGTTCCCCAGAAATAGAAGTGAGTAGTGCAAAGAAAGAATCTCAGATAAATAAGATAAGACTTTTGAACTACCTCAAATCATTCAAAGAGGCAGAAAAATGAAGAAAAAGAACAGACTATTCCCTGAGAGAGTTATGGGATCATTCCAAGATATCAAACATGTAAATTATAGGAATTCCTGAAGGAAAAGAGGATGGTCCCAAAGGCACAAATTCTCTGCTCCAAGACATTATGGCAGAGAACTTCCCAAGTACTGTAATGTAAGAGACACAAATTCAGATAGTAGATAGTTTCAGAACCCCAGCACAACTCAATCCAAACAATGCATCTCCTAGACACATTGTAATTAATTTTGTCAATATTAATATGAAGGAGAAACTTCTGCAAGCAGCCAGGGGTAAAAACAGTGTTACTTACAAAGGGAAAAGTGTAAGGATGACTGCAGATCTTTTAAACAAAACTTACCAAGCCAGAAAACAATGTTCACTGACCTTCAACTTTCTAAAACGAAACAATTTCCAGCCCAGGATCCTATACCCTGCTAAACTGAGTTTCATTTGTGATAGAGAAATCAAATACTTCACTGACATCTACATGCTGAGGAAATCTGCCATGACTTGACCAGCTCTACAGAAAATACTCAGACCCATTCTTCATAACAATCAACAGAAGGGTACACCACAAAGTAATCCTACCTAGAAATTAAAGAACTAAGTCTAGCTTCCACAAAGATGAGACATAAAATTGACTTCTGAAAAACAAGATGACCCAAACTCTGCCACATCAATCAATTCTCTCAATTAATGTGAATGGTTTGAACTCTCCTTTAAAGAGGCATAGGCTGGTCAACTGGATACAAAAACTCATGCCTGATATCTGTTGCCTACAAGAAGCTCTCCTTACCTGAAAAGATAAAACAAGACTCAGGGTGAAAGGATGGGCAATGGTATTCCAGGCAAATGGAAAGCAGAAAAAAGCTGGGGCTGCAATCTTGTATGCAGATACAATGGGATTCAAACCAACAAAAATAATGAAAGACAAAGATGGACACTACATACTGGTCAAGGGAAACACACAATATGAAGAGATTTCAATAGTTAACATTTATGCATCCTATGTGAATGCTCCTCGATATATAAAACAACCCCTAACAGATATGAACGATATGCTATCTTCCCCCACTATATAGTTGGAGATTTTAACACCCCATTGGGAGTACTGGACAGATCCTCCAACCAGAAACCAAACAAAGAAATAATGGACTTACACAAGACTCTAGAACAAAAGGACTTAACAGACATTTATAGAACACTTTACCCTAACAAAACCAAATACACATTCTTCTCATCAGCCCACGGATCATCTTCCGAGACTGATCATATCTCAGGCCACAAAGCTAACCTCAACAAATTCAAAAGAATAGAAATTATCCCCTGTATCTTTTCAGACCATCATGGAATAAAAGTTGAACTCAACAGCAACAAAAATATTCATACTCAAATAAAATCGTGGAAACTAAATAACCTTATACTAAATGAGAGCTAGGTCATAGATGAGATCAAGATGATTAGATTTCTGCAACAAAATGATAATGAAAACACAAACTATCAAACCTGTGGGATACTGCAAAGGTAGTCTTTAGAGGGAAATTTATAGCATTAGATGCCTTTATCAAGAAAACAGAAAGAGAGCAAGTCAGAAACCTAATGGGCCATCTCAAGTAATAGGAAAAGGAAGAACAATCTAATCCCAAACCCAGCATAAGGAAAGAAATATGCAAAATTAGAGTAGAATTAAATGAAATTGAAAACAAAAGAATTATTCAGAAGATCAGCAAAACAAAAAGTTGGTTCTTTGAAAAGATTAATAAAATTGATAAGGCCTTGGCTAGACTAACCAGAAACACAAAAATAAAATCTCTAATAACTACAATCAGACATGATAAAGGGGAAATAACAGATGCCACAGAAATACAAAAAATTCTCAACAATTACTACAAAAATTTCTACTCCCAGAAATATGAAAATGTAGAGGAGATAGACCAATATATATTGGTCTGAGTTTTGGAAGGTATTGGTTCAACATACACAAATCTATAAATATAACACAACACATAAAAAGAATCAAAAACAAAGACCATATGATTCTTTCAATTGAGGCAGAAAAGGCTTTTGACAATATCAAGCATCCTTTCATGATAAAAACAGTCAAGAAAATAAGCTTAGAAGGAGCATTCCTTAAGCTGATAGAGGCTATCTACAGTAAACCCACAGCCAGTATCATATTGAATGGAGTGAAACTCAAAGGAACCAGGCAAGGATGCCCACTGTCTACACTGTTATTTAACATAGTGTTGGAAGGCCTAGCCATAGCAATCAAGCAAGAGGAGGAGATCAAAGGAATCCAAATGGGGACAGAGGTGGTCAAACTCTCCCTCTTTGCAGGCGATATGATCTTATACCAGGAAAACCCCAGGGACTCAACTACAAAGGTCTTAGAAGTGATCAAGAAATACAGCAGCGTCTCAGGATACAAAATCAATACCCACAAATCTTCGTATAAGCCAACAATTGCCAAGTTGAGGACAAAATCAAAGACTCTAGTTCTTTTACAGTAGCACCAAAGAAGATGAAATACCTAGGAGTATATCTAACAAAAGACGTGAAAGATCTCTGTGAAGAGAATTATGAAACTTAGACAAAGGAAATAGCAAAAGATGTCAACAAATGGAAGAACATACCATGCTCACGGCTGGGAAGAATCAACATCGTTAAAATCTCCATACTTTTCAAAGCAATCTCTAGATTTAATGCAATCCCCATCAAAGCACCAATGTCATACTTTAAAGATCTTGAAAAAATAGTACTTTGATTCATATGGAACCAGAAAAAACCCCAAATAGCAAATGTAGTTCTTAGAAATAAAAACAAATCAGGAGGCATCACATGGCCAGATTTCAGATTATATCACACAGCTACAGTGATCAAAACAGCATGGTATTGGCACAAAAATAGAGATGTAGCTCTATGGAATAGGATAGAGAATATAGAATTTCTAGAATACGAACACATGCAATGGGGAAAAGAATCCTTGTTTAACAAATGGTGCTGGGAGAACTGGTTATCCACACGCAGAATACTGAAATTGGGCCCACATCTCTCACCCCCTTGACAAAAATTGATTCTTGTTGGTTAAAAAAGATATAAATTTAAGACACAAAACAAAAATTCTAGAAGACAGTGTGGGGAAAACACTTGAAGATGCTGGCTTGGGACAAAACTTTATAAGGAAGACCCCACCCCCACTCCCCAGCAACTGCAGCAACACCAAAAATAAATAACTGGGACTTGATCAAACTAAAAAGCTTTTGCACAGTTAAGTGTACCGCAAACAGAGCAAACAGATAGTCCTCAAATGGGAGAAGATTTTTGCATGTTGTGAATCTAGCAAAGGCCTGATTCCTAGAATCTGCAGAGAACTCACATTCAACAATAAAAAAAGTGCAAACAACACTCTCTATAAGTGGGCAAGAGATTTGAACACAGAAACTTTGCCAAGGATGACAGATCAATGGCCAACAAACACATGAAAAAAAGCTTGTCTTTAATCGTGAAAGAAATGCAAATCAAACCCCCTCTAAGATATCACCTAACACCAGCAAGATTAGCCCACATCACAAAGTTCCAAAACACCAGATGCTGGCATGGATGTGGAGAAAAGGGAACACTTCTACACTGCTGGTGGGACTGCAAACTAATACAGCCTTTTTGAAGAGAAGTATGGAGAATCCTCAAAGATCTAAAAGTAGACCTTCCATTTGACCCTGCAATCCCATTAGTAGATATCTACCCAGAAGAACAAATATCATTTTACCACAAAGACGTTTGTACTAGAATGTTTATTGTGGTTCAATTCAGAATTGGCAAGTCGTGGAAGCAACCTAAGTGCCCAACAACCCATGAATGGATCAACAAACTGTGCTATATGTATACCATGGAATATTATTCAGCTATTAAGAAAGATTGAGACTTTACATCTTTTACATTTCCCTGGATGGAGCTGAAACACATTCTTCTTAGTAAAGTATCACAAGAATGGAAAAATAAATATTCAATGTACTCCATACTAATGTGAAATCAATATATAAACAATTACATGTTCTTAAGAATAAAACACTATTATAGTCCAGTTCAGGGGTAGAGGAAAGCAGGAGAGGGGAGGACATATGGTAGAAGACGGGAGGGCATGAGGTGGGATCTCACCTAATGTGCACATTGTGAGGGTGTATAACACACCCCATGGGTGAGGGGCTCTTCTACAAATGGAACTTGACCCTTGAAGTGAGAACAATGTAATCTAAATATTGTATCCTCCTATTATTTTGAAAAAAGTTAAAAAAACCCACACAAACTATGGTTATCAAGAATCACCTGAAAAGCAGTAATAATAATAAATGAAGCCTAGGCTAGAATTCAATTATGTAACCGCAGACAAGTTACTTAATTTCTCTGAGCCTCAGTTTCTTCATCTGTAAAGTGGAGATACTAACTGCACATGATTGAGGTGTGAAAATTAAATGAATTTATAAATACTTAATGGCACACTGACGGGGTGTAAAGAGGGGCAAGCTGTGCAAATAGTAAGCATTCAGTAAAAGCTGATTACTATACATGTATTATCAAAGCAGTTATTTCACTTTGGGGATAAAAGGGTGAGGGATAGTGTTTCTTCAGACTTGCACAACGTTCAAGAAAGGAATCACTCAAAGTGCTACAGTTGTTATGTCATCTGGTTTTCAACTGTAAAAAATTACAGTTTCATAAGGTTCAATCTAACTTAAAAATAAAGCATATGAGATAGTGTTTGCCTAAGAACGGCCCTTCTTGTCTTATTAGCACTGAGCAATCTTGTGCATTATATATCTCCTTCATCATCCACTATTATTGAAATGCACAAAATCACTTAAAACTCATGTTTTAATAAAATAATTTAATGATGAGCATAAGGCAAATTATTCAGTTGGTATAAATTTAAATTATGGACAAAGTCTCTGTGATACAAATGGCTCTATCTTTGAACTTTTACAATGATCATGCATTCTTTATATTTGGTGGAAAAAACAATCATGCTAATTCTAATATGGAAAATAAAGACTAAAAAGAAAAATTACCTGTGTGTAACTTATGTTACAAGGACAAACAGGACTATTAAAATTTTTTAATTCATTTAAAAATGAATTAAATGATGAGCATTTAAACATTAAAGATTTATAATAATTATGTGCTACATGCAGTTTTAAAAGCCAGAGGTCCCCAATCTCATGAAGATTCTAATTAAATGGCTGTAATGGCTTGGTGCCTGTGGCTCAACAGGCTAGGCCGCCAGCCACGTACACCTGAGCTGGCGGGTTCGAATCTGGCCTGGACCCGCCAAACAACAATGATGGCTGCAACCAAAAAATTGGCCGGGTGTTGTGGCGGTCGCCTGTAGTCCCCGCTACTTGGGAGGCGGAGGCATGAGACTCGTTTGAGCCCAGGATTTGGAGGTTGCTGTGAGCTATGATGCCACCGCACTCTATCCAGGGTGACAGCTTGAGGCTCTGTCTCAAAAAACGAAAAATGGCTGTGATGTAAAAAGAAAAGCTTTAGTCTTTTTTTTTTTTAACCAATGAAATGACTAGCTACTTTCAAGAAGTCAAGGTTTTGTCTGGGCGTGGTGGCTCACACCTGTAATCCTAGCACTTTGGGAGGCCCAGGCAGGTGGATCGCTTGAGCCCATGAGTTCGAGACTAGCCTAAGTAAAAGTATAACCTCGTCTCTAGCAAAAATAGAAAAACTGAGGGAAGAAGATCGCTTAAGCCCAAGAGTTGGAGGTTGCTGTAAGCTATGATGCCACAGCACTCTACCCAGGGCAAGAGTGAGACTCTGTCTCAAATAAATAAATAAGTAAATAAAGCACACACACGTATACACACACACAATATGTTCTAATAGATAAATAGGTTTCAAAGCTAGGAACCACAGGGTACACCAGGAAACCTCAAGGAATTTCCGTGAGACACAAGCATACAATCTAAAGAAATGCCTCAAGGGTTAAATCAATAATTATTCTGCTAGATCATAAATAAACAGGTTACAGGTGAATCATTAAATTCAAGTGTCTATACCCCTTTCTGTACATGACACTAGGTTAAGGTACCTCCTAAGTTGATAGGTTAAAAAGACATATCAGCCCCAAATAGAACTCCAGCCAAAAACGTTTCTCTTAATTTTATCAGGAAGTAGCCAAATAAAATTCCTAGGAACATTCTGCAAAAAAACTGACTTAAAATCTTCAAAAATGTAACTGACATGAACACACACAACACAGGCTAGAAAACTATTCTAAAGAAGCCTAAGAAGAAATATAATGCATGATTTCTGAATGCATGCTGAACTGACTGAACAAGAAAGTTCTAAGAGAACACTGTTTGGCAATTCAGAGAATCTGAATACATAAATTTATTAGACAAGAGAACTGTATCAATGTTATATTTCTTGTACTTATATTGTGGTTATGTGACAAGAATGTCCTTGTTATTGGGGGTATATACTAATAATTTAGGAATTAAGTGTCCTGAAATTTCTTAATCTCACATTGTTCAGCAACCCTGTCCTTTCAAAAGTTGGAAAAGAAATATGGCAAAAAGTTAACAGTTAGTAGATCTAGATGAAGGGTAACACTGCTGAAGATTTAAAAACTTTCAAAAATTAAGAGATGAAGAAAAAAATGATTCTTTAAAGTAGAAACAATTCTTTATGATAGTAAGAGAACAAATCAAGTAAATGGGAAATACAGAATGGCAACTTAAGACGTGTGGTCATATCTTTAAAGTGGAGCCTTTCTTCTTGGCTGGGTGAGGTGGCTCATGCCTGTAATTCTAAGCCAGGGTCCTCAGACTATGGTCAGCCGAGGACATTTATCTGGCCTGCCAGGTGTTTTTGCCTGTCCTCTTAGCAGCCTACTTGACCCGGGTCACAGTGCACATGTGCGGAGTGTGCTCTGCAATCTTGAACTCCCCTTCTTCTGTCTGTCTCTCGACGACTCCTCTCAGTCTCGGGTGAGACTGAGACTCGTGATTGGAGGAGTCACGAGCTTGCCTGTGGCAGAGGCTGCTGCTGCCTGAGGACTGAGGTAAGAACAATTTAGGATTTTTTGTTTTTTGAAGTTAGGAGGTCTATTTTTTTTTTTTTATTTTGCAGTTAGTAGGGCCTTTTTTTCTGAAGTTAGGAGGTCTTTTTTTTCCAGATAGGGGGCACCCTTTTTTTTCATTTAAATATTATATTTGTTCCTTTTTTTTTTTTCCTTCAGGTTTTGGCCGGGGCTGGTTTTGAACCCACCACCTCCAGTACATGGGGCCAGCGCCCTAGTCCTTTGAACCACAGGCGCCACCCTTATTTTGTTTTTTACTTCAAAATAAGATATGTGCAGTCTGCATTGGAATTTGTTCATAGTTTTCTAAACTATAGTCTGGCCCTCAAACAGTCTGAGGGATAGTGAACTGGCCCCCTGTTTAAAAAGTCTGAGG
Source organism: Perodicticus potto (assembly GCA_963574655.1). Lineage (NCBI taxonomy): Eukaryota > Metazoa > Chordata > Mammalia > Primates > Lorisidae > Perodicticus > Perodicticus potto. The sequence continues at coordinate 28,004 of CAUYRH010114055.1, read as the reverse complement.
ACCCCTGTCCTAAGCACTCTAGGAAGGCAAGGTGGGTAGATCGTCTGAGCACCAAGACCCAATCTATACTAATAATAGAAAAAAACTAGTTAGGCATTGTGGCAGGCATCCCAGCTACTTGGGAGGCTGAGGCAAGGGGATCACTTAAGCCCAAGATTTTGAGGTTGCTGTGAGCTATGATACCATAGCACTCTACCCATGGTGACAAAGTGAGACTGTCTCCAGAAAAAAAAAAAAAAAAAAAGTGAAATGTATGATTTTTGTTTTTCTATACCCTTACTTCCCCTTATTCTGGCTCAAATACAGATTAGACAGAGAATTTAACCAAAGTTGAAGTTTTGTAAAGTGAATGAAGTGGCAGGAATTTAGGAGGTATTTTAAAGGGAGTGAACATTAGAAAGGATCAAGATACAGGGTGGCCATAAAGTTCATGTTCAATTTAAAATAGTGTGCACATGAACTTTATGGCCACCCTGTATATCCAGACAAGGCTGGAGAAAACAAACAAGGGAATGATATCTAGTGAAAAAGTGATATAGGATGAAGTATGACATATACCACAGTAAGAGATTTGAACACAATACATTAAGTGAAAGAAGTTGGTCACAAAGACCACACTGTGATTCCATTTATATGAAATGTCCAGGAATAGGCAAATCTATAGAGGCAGAAAGTCAAGGGGAGTGATGGTGGAAAATAGAGTGTTTGCTTAATAGGTATAGGACTTCTTTTGGGGAGCATGAAAAATGTTCTTTTTTGGGGGGGTCCAACATACATTTATTTTTTTTCCTCTGAATTTTTTTATTTAATCCTAACAGTGTACATTAATGCATTTATGGGGTACAATGTGCTGATTTTATATGCATTTTGAATGCTGTATCAGGTAAACATAGCCTTCACCTCAATTATTTTTTGTTAAGACATTTATACTCTACTCTTAATAAGATTTGACATGTACCCTTCCTCGCATTATGTACAATAGGTGAGGTCCCACCAATTACTCTCCCTCTACCTGGCCTCCCCACTCCTCTTCCCTTCTTTATTCTGGGCCATAGTTGTGTTTTATCATTCCTATGAAAGTGTGGGTGATTATATATTGGTTTCGTAATACTACTTAGTATATTGGATACTTTTTCTTCCATTCTTGAGATACTTTACTAAGAAGAATATGTTTCAGTTCCATCCATGTAAACATAAAAGATATAAAGTCTCTTTTTTATGGCTGAATAATAGTCATAGTGTGTGTGTGTGTGTGTGTGTATGTACACAATTTGTTAATCCATTCATGGGTCGATGAACACTTGGGCTGCTTCCATGACTTGGCAATTATGAACTGGGCTGCAATAAACATTCTGGAGCAAATATCTTTGTTGTAAAGTGGGTTTTGGTCATCTGGATATATACCTAGTAGAGGAACTGCAGGATCGAATGGCAGGTCTACCTTTAGTTCCCTAAGTGTTCTCCAAACTTCTTTCCAAAAGGAACATATTAGCTTGCATTCCCACCAGCTGTGCCAAAGTGTTTCCTTTTTTCTACATCCATGCTGACATCTGTAGTTTTGGGATTTTGTGATGTGGGCTACTCTTACTGGAGTTAGAAGATATCTCAAAGTGGTTTTGATTTGCATTTCTCTGATGATTAAAGATGATGAGCATTTTTTCATGTGCCTATAGGTCATGCACCTGTCTTCTTCAGAGAAACTTCAGTTCAAGTCTCTTGCCCACAAGGAAATGGGATCACTTGTTCTTTTTTTATTAATTAGAGTTCTCTCTGGAGTCTAGTTATCAAACCTTTGTCAGAAACATAACCTCCAAAAATCTTCTCTCATTCTGAGGGCTGTCTGCTTCCTTTACTTACTGTGTTCTTGGCTGTGCAGAGGTTTTTAGTTTGATCAGATCCCAGTAATGTATTTTTGGTGTTGCTTCAATTGCCCAGGGGGTCCTCCCCATAAAATATTCTCCCAGGCTAATTTCTTAAAGTGTTTCCCCGGCACTCTCTCTATAAAAATGTTCCAAAATTGATTGTGCTCTTGGCTGCACAACTCTGTGAATATACTAAAGTAGTACTCTACACTTTAAATGAGTGAATTGTATGTATGTAAATTATATTTCAACAAAGCTGTTACATATGAATTATAATCTTAAGAAAATGTCTTTAAATAACAAAATTTCCCATTTAATGCAAAGCAAAATTTATACACATTTGTTAATGTTTAAACCAGAATTAAAATATGCAATAACAAAATAAGGGATAGGGCAAGGTATACTGTTACAAGGTTCTTTAGTTTTTTTGAAGAGATAAAGGTCTCACTACCTTGGCCAGGCTGGAATATAGTTGCTATTCACAAGTGTCATCTTGGCATACTGCAGCCTTGAACTCCTAACCAAACACAATTCTCATGCCTCAACCTCCCAAGTAGCTGGGATACAGGGCTGTACCAGAGCACTCAGCACACATGATGATGATGTATTATTTGAGGGTAAACTATTACAAACTTAAGCACCATAAAAAACCCTAAGAGATGGACATAAATAATAACCTGATAGTGCAGATAAAATAAAATAAAATCAAAACTATTCATTTAATCCAAAAAAAGTGTGCGGGGGGCAGGGGGGAATAATGATCATGTAAGACACATAAAAATTAAAAATATGATGGCAGATTTAAAAAAAAAAAAACATTGATAGGATTGCAGGCATGAGCCATCTAGCACTCCAGGAAGCTCAGGTGGGTGGGTAGATTGCTTGATCTCAGGAGTTCAAAGCCAGCCTGCACTAGAGTTGAGACCTGTCCTGTTAAAAATAGGTGTTGTGGTGGTACCAACAGTCCCAGCTACTTAGGAGGCTGAGGCAAGAGAACCACTTAAACTCAAGAGTTTGAGGCTTCTGTGATCTATGACACTATGGCACTCTACCCAAGGTGACAAAGTGAGACTCTGTCTCAGCAACAGCAATGGCAACATTAAAAGCCAATGATTAACACTGCAGTGAAAATTTAAGTGATCACCAGACAAAATAATGTGCTGAAATGCACCTTAGAATATAAATTAAAAGCAAAAGTACAGAAAAAGTTATAAAAAAGGATACATCACAAACACAAAGACCATAATTAATATTAGGCAAAGTAGACTCCAGAACAAAGAGTCAGTTCATAAAGGTCATGAACTGACCTTTATGAATTCTGTTACATACATTTATGAATTCTGTTACATACATACATATATACATATATATGTAGACATAAATATACATATATATGTATACATATATATGTAGACATAAATAACAACTCCTTTCTGTTACATACATACATATATATGTATGTAACAGAAAGGAAAACTATTTTAAGAAGCTAGAGACACAAAAGCAGGAAGATATATAAAGTAAAATTCAATGAATTAAAAAAAAAATCAACAAAAGCAAAAGCTGATTCTTTGAAATGATCAATAAAATTGATAAACTTATCAATAACCAAAAAGACAATTTAGTATCAGCAATGAAAGACATCACTACAGATGCTACAAGGAATTAAAAGGATAATTAACAATTTTAGAAATAACCTATGCCAACTTACATGAAATGGACAAATTTCTCAGACATAAATAACCAACCTTTACTCAAGAAGAAGTAACAAATCTGAATAGCTATTTATCTTAAACCCTTCTCACAAACAAAATTCCAGGTCCAAATAGTTTCAGTGGTGACTTCTACCAAAACTTAAGAAATATTACCATTCTATACAAACTCCTCCCCAAAATAAACTCAGATCTATGTTGCCAGTTTTACTCTACTGCCACCAAAGACACCACAAGAGAACTACAGACTAATATCCTTCAGGATGGAGAAATGCTTATTTTTTTTTAAAAAACTGAAACCAACAAACATTATGACTAAGCAGTATTTATTCCAGGGACACAAGGTTAGCTTAACATGTGAAAATCAATTAATATAATTCATATATAAATTACACATAACAAGTAAAAAAAGAACCATACGATCATCCCACAGATGCAGAAAAACGTGACAAAATCAAAATCTATTTTGAATAAAAACTCTCAGAAAAATAGTACTAACAGTAATTTTGTAAATTTGTTAAAAAGCATAGTGGGTAGGGCACCGACCACATACACCCAGGCTGGCAGGTTCGAAACCGGCCCAGGCCAGCTAAACAACAATGACAACTACAACAACAGTAATAGCCGGGTGTTGTGGCAGGAGCCTGTAGTCCCAACTACTTGGGAGGCTGAGGCAAGAGAATCACTTAAGCCCAAGAGTTTGCAGCTGCTGTGAGCTGTGGCGCCATGGCACTCTACCAAGGGCGACAAAGTGAAACTGTCTCAAAAACATAAACAAAAGTCAAGAGTCAGTATTCCCACAGACGACCCAATATGTTTATACTGTATAGAACATAACTGATAATCAGACTGAAGGATAAAGTATATATTTGTGTAAAAAAAATCAGCATAATTTTTTTTTTTTTTTTTTTTGCAGTTTTGGCTGGGGCTGGGTTTGAACCCACCACCTTTGGCATATTGGGCCGGTGCCCTACTCCTTTGAGCCACAGGAGCCACCCAAATCAGCATAATTTTTTAGACAGGACATGGGTATCCTATTTTCTTAAACAAGGCTTATATATCAAGAGATTATAAAGCCCAAATAAAGCCAAAACTTACTCAAATCACATTTTCAAACTATTAAAATTTGTAGTCCATTATATCACTAGGGTTTTGTGGAAACTCATGTTCATTTTAAATGCATTCAAACTCAACAACCGTTAGCCTCTATCACCCACCTCTGATAGGCCCAACTCTCATTTTTTTAGTTTTAATGGTTTATATTAGGTGAAATAAACGTAAAATCAGGCTTATTTTTAAGAGTGAGAGTATCTATACATTCCTTAAAAACACAACTCAAGTCAAACTATATCAAGCTAAAATTGCTGAATAAACAGTAACAGCACCAATAGAATGAGCTGCCTTTCATACATCTGTTAATTATTGTTAAAAAGTTTTTAAGAACTATGTGTAAAATGGGTCATACAAATAAAAGTATTATACTTAAAAATACTAAAAATTTTCAAATTATTGATTGAAACCATGACTATCTCTCAATTAAATAGAATAATAATCAAACTAAACTTCCAGAATAAGGTAGGTTCAACGTTTTAGCATTCAAATTAGTCATTTACTAGGTTCAAGAGAAGTCCAAGGAAAGCAGTACTAGGCAACAAAACTTCTTTCAAGTATCATATGATTACCTTAAGAGTTAATATTCAAGACAATCAATTCTAATAATGAAAACTATACAGAAATTTCAAAATTAAGCTTTAATAAATCACAAACATTTGACACACTGTTGGTGTAGCAAAAGTGAAATTTTAAATCAAATATCTTGCCATGATACTTCTATCCTACCTGTATCTTCAATAAATTCCACACATTTTTCAACAAATAGTGGTATGGGCTTTTCAGGTGTAACCAGATCCTGGAGGGGCATCCCAAAGTAATTACTTTCCCAATTTCTACGTATTGGTGGATTGAAGTTCTTAGTTTTCTTCTTCTGCTATAAGAAAACATATTCAAGTTAAAACGATTAAAATTACTTTCTTTCAGAATATTAGTATCAAGCAATGTAAATATAAAGTTTGGATCAAAAGAAATATTTAAAGCCCACACCCAACCTAAATGTCAATCAACATGGGACTCAATTCTGCTAGAAGCAGCAACTTGAGCAATAAAGAGTCAAAAGTGAACAACAACAACAAAAAAATTGCTGACTAGAAAACAATGTTCTCTTTGGAAAATAAGAGAAAACTGGGCAAGTAGAAAGAGATTAGAAAAGATCATTTTCAATGCCAACACAGGGACAAACTGGAGTAAGCAATGCCTGGTTCAGTTTAGGTATGATGTGCCAATTTTATCTGGTCTTTGAGGTAGGTGTGAGGTTTTTGAGTGTACCTGTATTTGTAATAACATACAGGGTGTCCTAGAGGTTGCCCCTAAAGTTGCCATACACAGAGAAAATGGGAAATTGTAGCTAAATATACCTTTATTTACAAAATTTCATAAAGAGGTGGCTAATGTGTATGTTTTGTAAAATTCTGGAAGGAATATTTTGTAAATAAAGGTACATTTAGCTACAATTTCCTATTTTCCCTATGCTATGGTGACTTTAGGAGTCACATACTAAACTGACTAAAGGACTAAAGTGATTACAGTTTGGGGATACTCTATTGATTATATATTGAGACTATGTAACTCCATAGACTTAGTCCCATCATTTGTCTCTTATTTTTCTTTCTCTTCCTATCTGTTGATACTTTCTTTAATGTTAAGATAATTTTCAGAAGTAATGTATAAAACATTTTCACAATAGTTACAAATAAAAATAAGAATTTTCAGAGTACACTCTGGGTGGCTGAAGCATGAGGTGGAGGGAGAGTAAGAGACTTCATCTCTAATAAAAATAGTAATATTAGCTAGGTGTTGTGGCGGGGACCTGCGCAAGATCTCTTAAGGCCAGAAGTTTGACGTTGCTGGGAGCTAGGTGGATGCCATGGCACTCCAGCCTGGGCAACAGAGTAACACTCTGTCAAAGGAGTAGGGCACCGGCCCCATATACCAGAAGTGGTGGGTTCAAACCTGGCCCCTGCCAAAGACTGCAAAAAAAAAAAAAAAAAAAAAAAAAAAATTCAATGTAATAAAAAAAATGGGGGTGGGGGGATTCTCAGAGTATAACTTCAATCTAGCTTTAGAAAGAAAATGATTCTTAACTAGGGACTGAACTTCTCAAAAGCTAAGGAGGTAGTGTTTGTAGTCAAACTAAGGGAAATTAAGATTCAATCTTTCTGGAGCAGGCTATCGCATTCTTACAAATGATTCTATTGTGCAAAATCCATTGATAATCTCTGAAGTATAGGAAGATAAGAAAGTTTTCAGAAATTCAGAGAGGATCCAAAAGCACTTCTATAGATAGCCCTGGTTCTATTTTTAGTATAATTTTATGTACAAGTTTTTATTTTCTTTGGTATAAAATCACAAATCTATATATACTTGTCTTAAGGAGAGGGAGCACAGACATGGTTTTCAGTGCCTGAAACAAAGTCTTCATCTTAGACTCCCATTCTTTCCAGAATAGTCTTTCCTTTAATGAATCCCTCATTGTATTCTTCCAAGTCTCTGGTATCTGGAATACTTAACTAAATCCTTTCAATTCAGGAAACCTCACCCAGCAAACTCTCAAAGCTCATGAATCCAAATCTTCATATACTATTACTCTCCGGTGTTAGAGATTACATGCAACTCTGGAGTGTACAGATTACACACAACATAACTAGTGAAGAGGGCATCAAGGTGTTTAACCCGGTTCAAGATCTAACCCAATAACTCAAGTGGCATGAGTCCTTACTCCTTAAATGATCCTTCCACTGAAGTGAAAATGAAGACACTGTAACCTCAAAGCTGAAAGAGGAGTACAGTGCCTGGGCCATCAGGAGTGATAGGGAACTTTGCAGCTTGCCAGAACTACTAGCTACATTATCATTTGATTAGAAGAGGGAACATGAACCAAAGATGTTTTTTGTTTGGAGAGAGAACAGTGGTGAAACAAATGACACTTAGGTAGATAAATGAAAATAACAATGCCTAGACCTGTGACAGGAACAACAGGAATAAAGAGACAAGGAGATTTTAACAGTCTGCAATGTCACCTGAGGAACACAAAATTGTAAAACAAATAAGCTAGCTAGGTAGTCAGTCCTAATTGTTCCAACCGGCCTTTAAGAAAGCCTTTTTAGTCTATGGCCATACTACCCTGAAAATGCATGATCTCAGAAATTAAGCAGGGTTGAGCCTGGTTACTTGGATGAGAAGAAATCTTTTTGATAATGGCCATCAGCAGATGATTTACTCTCAAATGACTATGAAATCATTTTTGTCCCTACCCTTTCACAGGAAAGGAAAAAGTGAAGTCTCAACTTTATCCAGGCAGCCCTGAATACTTAAACTGGGGGATGAGACAAGAAAGCAAAATAAGGTAGGTTTTCTGGCTTAGATTCTCAGTATATATATGTCTCATGTATGGCCCATAAAATTATATAGGCAAGTTATTTAATTTCTACAGTTATACCAAGATTCAGAGCTAGTAATCTAAGGTAACAGTGAGAAATTTCTGGTCAACTCAAAAGGGATACTATATCAACACAGATCTGCTCTGAGTTCTAATCAATACATATTAGGTTGTATTGATTAGTTCTAATCGATACATGTTAGGGGTGGGGGGACATCTATGTGACTTTACTAATTTTTTTTACCAATTAATGTCACTGCCATAAAAGAAAATCTGATGCAGAAAAATAAAAAGTTGTGAATTAGACACTCCTGTATCAGCTTTTATGATGAATGAAATGTATACAATTCCTTTTTCTGTGATAGTACTTAATGACTATAATCAATTTAAGAAATTCTTGTAAAACATGTAACTTTTGAAAAACTCTGTGAAATTGGCTCGGCGCCTGTGGCTCAATGGGCTAAAGCGCCAGCCATGCACACCTGAGCTGGTGGGTACGAATCCAGCCCGGGCTCGCCAAACAATGACGGCTGCAACCAAAAAACGGCTGGGCGTTGTGGTGGGCGCCTGCAGTCCCAGCTACTTGGGAGGCAGAGGCAGGAGACTCGCTTGAGCCCAGGAATTGGAGGTTGCTGTGAGCTATGATGCCATGACACTCTATCCAGGGTGATAGCTTGAGGCTGTGTCTCAAAAAAAAAAAAAGAAAAAGAAAAAGAAAAACTCTCTGAAATTGATATGCACCCCTTGGTTAAGAGTTGCTGCTCATCTATAGCTACAAACTGATGTCAACAAAAAAAATGATTTATGTAATTTAAAACCTATTTCATAAATTAAACTAACCCTAGATGATTATAACTGCTATAAAATGTCATCAAGCTTCTTTGAAATGCAGTAGAAAAATGAGTAGTTTGACATTTTGTTATTTTTATCTATAGGGTGGGGTTTTTGTTTGTTTGAGACAGAGTCTCACTCTGTTGCCCTGGGGTTGAGCTGTCCTGGCAGCGTCATAGATCACAGCAACCTGAAACAGGTCCTTAGTTCCAGCAATCCTTCTGCTTCAGCCTCTCAAGTAGTTGGGACTACAGGTGCCTGCCCCAGTGCTCTTGGCCCAGGCTGGTCTCACAACTCCTGAGCTCAAGCAAACCACCTGCCTTGGCCTCCCATAGTGCTAGGATTACATGCCTTGGATTCTGCTCCTTAATATTCTGACCTCATTTCCCTCTACTTTCTTCATCAATTACTCCCTTCCTCAAACTACCTGGTTTCCTTGCTACTTTAATTTCAGAAATGCTCCTGCCTTAGGACTTTTGTATTGGCTGTTCCCTTTACCCTCTCAATGAGGTCTACACTGGTCACCGTATTAAAAACCTACTGCTGTCTTTCCCCAGCCCCTCCCAAGTACTCCCAAACCCTCTTCTTCTGCTTTTATCCCCACGACACTATTTAATTTATTCACGTATTATTATTATTGTTATTATGTGGCCTTTGTTGTAATTTAAGCTTTACACAAGGGCAGGAATTTTTATCTGCTTTGTTCATCAACAGACCCCAAACATGTGGAATACTGTCTGTGAAAGAAATTAGTCCAAGTAGTCCAGGAAGATATTTCTCTAAAATAATGAGTTTAATTTGTAGAGTGAATGACTTTACTATATTACTTTAATACAGTATTACGTTACTGTATTAGGGAAGACAGACAAATAAGAGTGATTCATCAAGTTGGAGATACATCATACCAAACACAGCAAGTTTCAGAGAATCTTAAAAGCACACAGGCTGAAGAAAAATCACCAACAGCTACAGGAAGACAGCACACTAACCTCAGAGTTCTCAGGGAAAGTGGAAGACAGGGGCGGTGTCTGTGGTTCAGTCAGTAAGGCGCCAGCCCCATAACGAGAGTGACGGGTTCAAACCCAGCCCCGCTGAGCTACAACAACAACAAAAAATAGCCGGGTGTTGTGGCAGGCACCTGTAGTCCCAGCTACTCGGGAGGCTGAGGCAAGAGAATCACTTAAGCCCAGGAGTTGGAGGTTGCTGTGAGCTGTGGGACGCCAAGGCACTCTACCAAAGGCGATAAAGTGAGACTCTGTCTCTACCAAGAAAAAAAAAGTGGAAGACAGAAGAGTCATGTATAGGTATGTTAATGAGAAAAGTATGTGTGGAGAATGTTTCACTCAGCCAATGTCATTCAGGTGTGTATAACCACTACCAAAATTTTTTTAAAGTTCTCAAATATATAATAATTATTCTTAAATTAAAGGAGTCTCAAACTCATTGGGAAAAATCAAATGCATGATGAAACATCAGTAAAAAAGAACTTACACTAAAGATTTATGCCATGAAAAACATAAAAGTGAACCCTGTATACAAATAAACATAAAACTAATTCTAAGTAGCAGTGGTATTAAAATTTAATTTATAATTTTGCACATAAAGCTATAATATGTACAAATAATTTGATAACAGGCCAGAACCAAAAGTATCAACCTACCATAAAAAGAGGAAATGTGATATGAGATAATGCAATTATGCTAGTGCACAACAGGTATGATGATTTACTTGTGGGGTAGAAGGAGGATAATAAACTAAAATGCGATTTAATGTATTCAAAGATAAAAATAAGCAGCACATAGTTCCTTTTTCTATTTTTTGCTGATGAATAAAAAATATTTTTAAAAAACTGAACAAACATATACACACAAATAGAATAAGATCAGCTACAGAAAAAGATTCTTAGTCTTGGTATAAACTAACCTAACCCACAAAAGAAACTGCAAAGAACTGAAAATAAAAGGATTAAAATGATTTTTTTGTTTTTAAAAGAGCAATATTAGCTTTGGAGTTGGAACTGTCTTCAAGGCAAAAAATCTTTTAACTATAAAAAACTCACTTGACAATCATCCAGAATTCAATAAACCAAATAGCAACAACATATTACAGCAGAAATAAGCAAACATCTATGAAAACAGAGTAACAGAAATTTTAAATGATCTCCTTTTATTTAACAGCTCAAGTAAGTCAAAATTAATGATAATTAATTCACACACAAATTACATAAATTTTAAGACTAATATAAACAGTATAATCTCATTTCTGTAAAAATAATTCATGTTAAGTATAGCAAAAATTCAAAATACCGAACTATGACAATGATCCTAGGGGTTTGGAATGAGGATATACTAAAAAAGAGAAAGAACAATAGGGGGAATTATACAGAATTTTTACTGTAAGTCTTATTTTTCTTTTGTAAAGAAAATTATTTTAAAAGGATCGAGATTACTTGGTCCTTTACCAGAAAAGCTGGTAAGAATAAAAAATTATCATATACAAATTTTAGTCCTTCTCTTTCCAAAAAGGAGAAATCAGAAATTATGTTTTCCCCTAATGGCTTCCAATTTGAGATTTCTCTGGTACCCATAAACTCTGTCCCACATCCAAGAGATTGCCAATATATCCTAGCATACGCAATCAATGAAACTCAAACAGGATTGGGGTGATGGCTCATCCCTGTTATCCTAGCATTCTGGGAGGCCAAGGTGGGAGGATCTTTTGTGGTGAGGAGCTTGAAAACAGCCTACCAAAGATAGAAAAATCAGCCAGATTTCTTTTTTAACCTTTTAAAATCACGGTGCATGCCTATAGTCATAGCTACTTGGGAGGCTGAGGCAAGAAGATTGCTTGAGTCTAGTTTGAGGTTGCAGTGAGCTATGAGGACGCCACTGCACTCTATCTGGGATGACAGAGTGAGACACTGTCTCATTAAAAAAAAAAGAAAAACCCATACAACTCCTCCCACCCACCACACATATAGTACATGTACTACTTACCTTCTCCCTTTCAAATGGCCTCAAATCACATTTCAATGACAAGTAGAAAAAATAAAAACTTCTTATATTATTACCTTTTATCACTATGACCAACCTATCACTGCCGTTTCACCTTTTCCCTCCTATGAGAACTGAAGTTCAGTTATATAACTCCTATTGTCTAATCCATGTTACCTTTTCCTCTCTTATTTCTCTCTTCCTTCATAGCTATTCCTATTTCCCATCTCTTTTTCTTCCACGGCTTCAATTTGTCCTCTCCTGGATCATTCTTATTAACTTACAAATACACCCTAATCTCTCTTATCTTTAAAAACAAGCATGAAAACCGTCCTTTGATTCCACATTGCCTTCTAGTTACTGCCCCAATTCTTGCTCCTTTTCAAAGCAAAACTGCTTAAATATGTCATCTGTATCCACTGTCTCTACTTTCCACACCTAACTCTTCAACCCATTTCCACGTGGGTTTCCCTAGCATTCCTCTATAACTAGTTAAGATCAGATATTATCAAATAAAAAGAAATTTTCTTCATCTTTCTTCATCTCTCAGCATCATTCTTTCTTAAACTTCCTACTAAACACTTGCTTTGTGGATCCCGTATCACCACTCAACTAGTTTTTCTCTTTTTATCAAGGATTTCTTTTTCAGTTTCATCTATCAACAACTCTTCTACCCCAACTCAGTTCTTCTAATCTCTTTCTCTAAACTATACTGTCCTTATGTGAATTCAACTAATCCCATAACTTTAAATCCTTTTATGTCCTAATAACTCCTTTCAGTAACAGATTCATACACCTAATTTCTAGAGACTATGACATTTCCACTTGGATGTCCACATAGATATTTTAAACACAACATAAAAAGCACAAACATGTTTTTATTCCCTCTGGTCTGAAACTTTTCACTTTTAGTCTTCTCTACCTCAGCAAATCTACCCAGTTGCTCAAACCTTAAATCTAGAGATAATCTTGATTTTCCCTTTTCCCTTACTCTCCACAGTGAAGATATTAGCCCTGTTATCACTTCCAAAACATTATCCAGAATTTGGTCACTTTCCCCTTTTTTGGTACCTGCACCTGGCACATCTAGCACATGGCTGACACTCAAACATTGATGGAAGGAGACAAAACCATTAAAAGGCAAGAGAAACCCTTCATCACACAACACTTTTGTTAAAATACAAAATACTGTTGGTTTATTTATCAGCTAACAGAAACAGTTCCATTTACCTAATTTTTTATTCTTTTTTTTTTTTTGAGACAGAGCCTCAAGCTATCACCCTGGATAGAGTGCCGTGGCATACACAGCTCAGAGCAACCTCTAATTCCTGGGCTCAAGCGAGTCTCCTGCCTCCGCCTCCCAAGTAGCTGGGACTACAGGCGCCCGCCACAACGCCTGGCCATTTTTTGGTTGCAGCCGTCATTGTTGTTTGGCGGGCCCGGGCTCAATTCGAACCTGCCAGCTCAGGTGTACGTGGCTGGTGCCTTACCCCGTTGAGCCACAGGCGCCACGCCGAAAATAACATTTTGATAGTTTGGAAAAGCACAGAAATAACCATTTTGAATTATTTGATATAAAACAATCCCTAAATATATAAATATATGCATATATTTTAAGCAAAACTGAACTCATGCTACACACAGTTCTATAATCAGCTTTTTCCCCACTCAACAGTGTGTTGCGAACATTGTGAAGTTTGTTCTTTGAAAACAAGAATTTAATTTCTGCACATATTTTACGGATGAATATGTGATAATTTAACCAATGCTATATTGTTGAACATTTATACGGTTTCTAGTTTTTGCCTGTTATAAACTGATAATTTCCGAAGTATAAAAGTCCTAGTAGAGAAAGATACTAACCTTATGACTTTTGATTCGTGTTGCCAGATTTCCAGCTAAAGAAGTGGTACCAATTTACATTCTTCTAATAGTATTTTTAAAATGCCCATTTCTTTGAATATTGTAAAAATGTTTGCCAGTTTGATAGGTGAAAATGAGGTCTCATTCATTGTTTTGCATTTCTTGTATTTCTTTCTGGTGACTTCTCTATTCATGTTGTTATTATTAATCGAGATGTTCCCTTTTTTCGTAACTTGTAAGAGCTCTCATTTACCCTTTGCCTTTCACATATGCTGTAAAGTTGGAAGATGGGCAAGCTTTCTTTCTCTATTCTCATGGTAAATGAAGTTACATACAAGAAGGAGCCAAAACTATATATCTAGTATACAAAAATATATATATATATATATATTTAGTTTTCCCATATTTTATTAGGCAATTTTTTTTATTGTTTCAGGGTCATTGAGGGTATAAAGAATTAGGTTATGCTGATTGCATTTGTTGGGTAAAGCCCCTCTTATAATTGTGTCCCGCCCCCAAGAGGTGTGCTACACACCATAACCCCCTCTCCCTCCCTCCGCCCCGCTACCTCATTCCACTGCCCCCCTCCAAAATTGATTTGAGTTTTTCTCCTATGAGGGGAGGCTATGTATTACATTGTCTACTGGCTTCATATTAGAATTGAGCACATCGAATTCTTTTTCATTCTTGTGATACTTTACTAAGAAGAATATATTTGGCAATTTTTTTTTTTTTTTTTTTTTAGAGACAAAGTCTCACTTTATCGCCCTCGGTAGAGTGCCCTGGCATCACACAGCTCACAGCAACCTCCAACTCCTGGGCTTAGGCGATTCTCTTGCTCCAACCTCCCGAGTAGCTGGGACTACAGGCGCCCACCACAATGCCTGGCTATTTTTCTGTTTTGCAGTTTGGCCGAGGCTAGGTTTGAACCCGCCACCTTCAGTATATGGGGCCCAGCGCCCTACTCAATGAGTCATAGGCACCGCCCATATTTGACAATTTTTAAAACGTATAGTACAGTTGAAAGAATTATACAGTAATCACCCATACATCCACCACATACATTTTATAATTTTTTTCTTCTTTTTTTTCTTTTCAAAGTTTTTGGCTGGGGCTAGTTTTGAACCCTCTACCTCTGGTATATGGGGCGGCGCCCTACTCCTTTGAGCCACAGTCACCGCCTGCCAGATATGTTTTTAAAAAACACATACAAATAAAGAAAAATACTGTGAAGAACCCTATGAAAAAGTTAATAGTTTTTCATGCTTTTTCCTATTTCTCCAATTTTCTCAAGGGACATATTTAAATTGCAATGATTGTGTACTCTCCCCACCTGATCAGACTGTAAGCTCCTAGAGGACAGAGATTCCTGTACTTTCCATTTGTCCCCCACAATGGTCAACAAATATCTGTCAAATAACTTGGTGAACAATATTTTCATTTTATTTGACCATGAAAGCTTTGTTCTCAGTGATGTTTTTCTATGTAGCTTCCACTGTGGTCTTAGTCGGCTGCCCTAGGATGCAGAGGAATTAGTTTAAGAAATTAGTTTTAGAAGAGGAAGTCAGCGGTGCTCAGGATACATCCATCGGAAGCAATAAACATCATCAGCTATGAAGCTTTCAATAAACATCATCAATTAACTCTCTCCTCCCCCAAAGCTTTAAAACCAGGCTTGTTCATGAGGTATAAAAATCCACTGACACTAGCAATACTATGTAAGAATAGAGCCTAACCTCACTCATAATCCCTTGTTAAGCAAAATCCCACCCAAATAAAAACTCCCGTCTCTACTTTTCCATAGAAAATCAGTCTCAGAGCTGTTGCTGTTGTCACTAATAACAATATAGAATCAGGACTTTAGGGGCAGCGCCTGTGGCTGAGTGAGTAGGGCGTCGGCCCCATATACCAAGGATGGCAGGTTCGAACCTGGCCCCGGCAAAACTGCAACAGCAACAACAACAAAAATAGCTGGGGGTTATGGCAGGTGCCTGTAGTCCCAGCTACTTGAGAGGCTGAGGCAAGAGAATTGCCCAAGCCCAGGAGTTGGAGCTCGTTGTGAGCTGTGACGTCACGGCACTCTACAGAGGGTGACAAAGTGAAACTCTGTCTCAAAAAAAAAGCATCAGGACCTTAGACTTCTGATGGATATGAGATCCCAGCAGCCAGAGATGGGGGACAAAGTAGAGAAGGTGGTACTTTGGTTAAACATTACCCTCCTGGTTATGCATTGCTACATGGCATTTCCTTACAATGCAGGATGGAAAGGGAATTTCTGGAATTACTTTGTACCCTGGCTGGTTAGGAGTGTAGCAAATGGCATCTCAAAGGTGTGAGACAGCACTGGGAGTTATGAGAGGGAGTGTCCAGGACTGGTGCTTCCAAATGGGCAAAGGCAACTGCTAAGTAATATTTAAAAGGAACAGAGAAATAATATTTCCTTCAGGAAAACCAGGATCACAAATAACCAGTTTACTAGGATCAACTGTTGTAATGATTTTGTCTCAAATGAAAATGAGTTAGAAATCAAGTTCTTCATGCTCTAAGGTCTAAGTGGGCACATTGAGCTGTTGGGTATTTAATGTAAGTCTTGCAGCAGAGGCAGGCATTGGGAGATTCTTATATTGACTTTGCCTTGAAGGGCTTCCTTCTTTGCCTGAATAAACAGATCACGAACTTGGAAAAGTGCTCTGTGACTTTCTTATTGATCAGCCTTCAAAAAAGAGCACAGCAGTGGGGGGAGAGGTGAGGCCAGTCTCCCTCAGTTCCTTGGACGAAGGTGAAGTCCAGACACCTTCACAGGCTGATGGAGACTTGCCAAAGTGCTCTATTCACCTGAGAGGGTCCTTGTTTATCCAACTACAATTCTGGAGATAGTATGGTTTCCAAATACTTCCAGTCAGCTGCTCTCTATATTCTGTTCTCCTCCCATTCCTGAACTCTTTCCTCAACACTTTCCCCCATATGACTTGCTGGAATACCTTCTGTTTCCTTACCTTATTTGAAAAAATGTGTTATATTGTCAAATAAATCAACTGTATTTAACTGGCATACTAGAAGAATAGCAGAGAGAGACCTTCGCCTGTGGTAAAGACACTTAAAAAAAAATCTCACTCCAGTATCTTTCCATTGATTTGTCCTTGTTTTTGTTTTTTGTTTTTTTTGTGGAGACAGGATTTCTCTCTGTCCCCTGGGTAGATTGCCATGGCATCAAACTCTTGGGCTTGACCAATCCTCTTGCCTCAGCCTCCCCCGTAGCTGGGATGACAAGCACCTGCCACTATGCCTGGCTAGTTTTTCCTTTTTTTGAGATGTGGGTCTCAATCTTGCGCAGGCTGGTCTTGAACTCCTGAACTCATGCATTCCACCCACCTTGGCCTCCCAGAGTGCTAGGATTACAGGTGTGAGCTACCACGCCTGGCCTAATTTGTTCTTTAAATACTTTTGTTCCCTGGGAGAAAATTCCAAATGACAGTAAAAAGAGAAATGGTTTATTTGAAAGACGGAGATAATAGTATTTTCTTAGGGTATTAATTCATGATTATCTACTTGCTGAATTTAAATCACAAAAAAAGTAAATATTAAAGTTACTTTTTAAAAACAAACTTTGTACATATCTCATTTCCCCCCCCACCCCAAATAACCACCTCTATGAGTCCTTTGTGTTGCAGAAAAATTTGTAGTTTACAAAGTGTCCTTGTACACATTTTCTCATTTGGTCATTGTGTATTAAGGCACAGTAGGCCCACGTCCCCTCATCTTCTAAATCAGTGGTTCTCAACCTTCCTAATGCCGCGACCCTGTAATACAGTTCCTGGGGGTTGTGACCCACAGGTGGGGAACCGCTGTTCTACATGAAGATGTCCAGAGAAGGTGGGTTTGTTACTCAAGGTCACCAAGCTCCCTGCCTCTCAGGTTGGGTCACTGCCAGATCCGTGTGTGTCCACAGCTCCAAGATGCGTTTGGTGTTTAAAACAAAGTGGAAAACAGATATTACCCTTGGCCTGGTTTTGTGGCTAGGTTATACTTGGCTTAGCTTTACACCTAGGCACCCTTTGAAATGTGATTCTGAGCTAGGAAAAGGGCTATTTTAATACATCCAAGTGAGGCTTAGTTCAATTTTTCCTAGTATGTGCCTATGACTAAGAGAACATAATGTTTCCAGTAGTTGTTCCTTCAATACTCTGATAATGTTTGTTTTGCTTTTCTTTTTGGTAAAATCGTGAAGTGGGAATTGACTTCCTCTTTAAGTACCCTGGAAATGTAGAGTAAACCTTTAAGAAAGGTAGGTTGGTTAAAAATATATTTTTAAAAGGTAATAGATAGAGGAGAGCTCCCTGTACATTTTGAGTTAGAGGCTGTTTAGTATTCCTGAATAGAAAATACTGGGAAAACAAGTACATCTTCAATAGAAAATACCAGAAAAGCAAAAAAAAAAAAAAAAAACTTCCTGCCGCTGTCTTGGAGATGGGACTGCCTTGGTGCTGGGTGACAAGCCATCCCCGTTAATACAGACCTGGGAATTCAGAAACACAGGATGGAGCTCAGCAGAAACAGCACTCTAATCCTCAGGAAATGCATCTTAAAACACACACACCACAACAACTGCTGATACATTTGTGTTGTGATGTGACTGGGATCAGGTTCCTCATAGAGACATTTCCTGGTTCCAAATAGCTTTAAAGTATTTTAAAACAGGAAAAAAGTTTGTGACCAGTTATGACAAAGTCAGGATAATGACTGATGCCGTGCTTACTAATTGAGGTAAGATTCGTCCTGGTTATTTTTAGGTTTTCAAAGAACAGAATCCTGAATCACAGTATTAAATCAATGGAGTTTTCGGCAAAAAAAAAAAAAAAGGGTGAGAATTTTGTCAAGGTTCAGGAGTTCTCACCTCCTTGGGGTCACTGAGTACCGACATCACAGGCATATTTTCTAAATTGAGAATTTGGGTCTCTTGCTTTATTCTTGAGGTCTTAAAAAAAAGAAAGAAAGAAAGAAAACGGGATAACCTGTTCTGTGCCCACTGTTAAGTGGCAGCTGTAGCAAAAGAAAGCCCAGTGGATGACTCATTGTCCCTTGAATACGTCATTCACATTCCTGCCCCCACACCTTTGCTCATGCCGCTCTCCCTGCCAGGCCCTGCACCCCCTTCCCCATCCTGGCCTATTGAGGAAGGCTCCAGGCAGGACTCATCTCAGGGCCAGGGCCTTGTTTTCCTTTCCCAAGGCAAGTTTGCCTCCTTTTTCTGGAAGCAACCTTGGAAATCCTAGAGCCCTTGATGTCTGCTCAATACATTTACAAATTGGCATAGCCTCTTTGGAATGGATAATTATCTCCTATAGCCTCCCTTCATAAACAGGGTATTAGTTCTGTTAGTGCAGGTGTATCTTTCTTCCTCTTTTTTTTTTTTTTGTTTAATTTCCCTGACAGCATGCCACATACCAAATAGGTACTCAAAAAAAAAAACAAACAAACAAAAAAAACCAACATATATATATATACATATAGCCATTGATTAGTTCATGACTTCTAATCTCTTGGTGCTTAGAAATAGGGCTATATATTAGTTCAGGTAGCAGAGCTGTCGCTTCTCACCTTACTCTGGTTTAAGGTCTCTATTGGACTGTGGATTTGTGTTGCTACCGTCTCTGAAGTGCAAGGTCAAGCAGGAGACAAGGGTTTACTTTGTAACTCCATTTGAATGTCCCCTCTTTCTTATTGGTTGCTGTTATCCCACCAATGGCTTAGACATAATTGAGAATTATGAGGATTCAGGAGGCCTGAGTGTCCTCCTTTAGTGGAATGCCAAGCTCAGCTCCAAGAAGATAGCAGGAAGAGACTATGGGTTCAGGCTGGGGAGGGGCCTTCCTCTTCCACAGCCACTGGAGAAAACACCTGAGAGGTTGGACGCAGAGTTAAATGTCCTGTAGTCGTCTTATCTGTAGGGCATGATTCATCTATCTCGAAAGGGGAAAGGGGCAGGTGGATCCTCGTTCCTAGCATTACATGAGATCTTTCCTTAGAAGAGCTGACAAAGCAGAGACAGCAGAAAGTTATCTAGACGAGTAAGCCAAGAGAGACAGTGGAAAGGAAATGAGAGGGATATGAAAGATATCTCAGGAGAGGGAGGGCCATTTTTGCAGGAGAGTTCTTGGCGAAAGGATTCAATTGCATGGAGGAAAATGGTAGGGAAATTTTTACCTGACTCTGCAGAACGCTTTGCTGAGTTAAGGAGTAAAGGAATAGATTTGAGTTGTGATGACCTAAGGAGTTTGAGGAGACTTGGGCTACACCGAGGAGGCAGCAAGTGTAGCAGTAAGGAGAATGAGCTTGGAGTAGAAGGAGCTGGGTTCAAATCACACGTGTGTCCCACAACCAAGTTACTAATCCCCAAGACACAGTTTCCCCATCTGTACAATATGAGCATCTACACAGAGTATTGCTGAGAGGAGCAAGTGAGGTCATATAAGCAGTCCCTGGAACTTAATGAATGGTAGTTCCATCCATATGGAAAGATGGGATCTTTCTGGATCTCCTTTTAGATGTCTCTGGCTTTGGAGTGCCCTGGGGTGCCAAGGAGGGAAATTCCTCATGGAAGGAATAGCCAAAGCATTTCTAGGAACAATATCTGACAATGCATTTGAAATTCTTTCCTGCCCCGGGCTATACCAGCTCTGTCTGTTCTCGTTATCCACAACATCACCAGAAAAGTCTGTTATGCAGACCTGCTCTGTGTTAGCAGTGCTCTGCAACAGAAGGGAGACAGGCCATGTCTGTGCTCTGGCTACCTTAACCGAGAAAAAGAGAGCAAGACACAGGATTGGGCGGGAAGTGGGATTTCAGAGCCAGGGGTGATGGATGCTTTGGAGAGAGCTACAATGTTTCCACAATGAATAGCAAAAGGCAGGAGGCCTCACAAGGGAAGGGGATTTGGTAACATCCAAGGTTACAGCACATTCACAACCATCATAAGGAGAAGAAACCCCGAAATATTTTTAGTTACTGAAGTAATCAACCCGGAGCTGAGAACCCATCGAATGTCTTTTTTGGGCCCCTTGCCCAGTGGCAGTTCATCACTTACTGATTAAGTTAAGTGACTCACCTGGAGTAGCTCTAGCATATTCTACTTAGTCTGTACCTGCTAAGTTTACAAAACTGGCATCGCTGAATGTCAGCTGTGGCTACACGCTCATCCTTTTCCTCCGCATGACAGGAAGGATTCCCCAGGTCACCAACCTGAGGGGTAGGCAGGATCCAAATTAATAATAGCATAAAATGAGAAAGGATTTAGAAGATGGCTCACACTGCTGCTGTGTTGTGTCCAGCAGGGATGCAGTAACCGTCTTTGACTGGCTGCTCTGGCACCTGGTACTGAAATAATTCAGAAAACCCCTCAGATGGCAGCACCCATAGCACAGTGGGTAGGGTGCTGGCCACACACCGAGGTTGGTGGGTTCGAACCCAGCCCAGGCCAGCTAAACAGCAATGACAACTGCAACCAAAAAATAGCCAGGCATTGTGGCAGGCACCTGTAGTCCCAGCTACTCGGGAGGCTGAGGCAAGAGAATCACTTAAGCCCAAGAGTTTGAGGTTGCTGTGAGCTGTGATGCCAAGAGCAACATAATGAGACTCTGTCTCAAAAACAAACAAACAAACAAACAAAAAACCCTCAGATGGCCCAGGAAGGTAGCTCACACCTATAATCCTAGTACTTGCAGAGGCTGTGGAGGGAAGATTGCTTGGGGCTAGGAGTTCAAGACCAGCAACATAGTGAGACCCCCCACCCCCAAAAAAATTTAAAATAAATAAGGGTCATGGTATGCACCTGTAGGGCCATGTACTCAGGAGGCTGAGGCAGGAGGATTGCTACAGGCCAGGAGTTTGAGGTTGCAGTGAGCTATGATGATGACCCTGCATTCCAGCCTTGGTGACAGATCCTGTCTCAAAAAACTAAAAAATAAAAATATAAAAACACCCTCAGATGCCGCAGTAGCCACTGTGGCCCCTACCTTCACTCTTTGGTTTGCCTCAAGGGCACTGCCCTCACACACACAGGCTTTCTTTGCTTGGGGCCACGTGCAGGGCCACCCTCATGTGCAGGCAGGAACAGGGCTTCTGCTACTCTCAGGCTCTGAGCTCATCGTGTGGTATAGCTGAGTCTCCCCACTGCGCCCGACCCACATGTCTCCTGGAAGGTAAGTGGCGCTACCAGGCGCAAGAACTGAACTGCTGTTGTTCATCATTTCCTACCTCCTTAAACCACCCTAGCTCACCGGCACAAGTGGCCTTGCAGGCACCTGTCCCAAGTCGCTAGAATTTCTCTAGGCCATCTCCCACTTGCTCGCTTTCTACTCAGTTATTCTAAGCTTTCCCGTCAGTGACCTGTCCCTGCTCATCCTCCTCCCTAATGTGGGTCCCATGACTCAGCTTCCGTCCCTTACTTTAGGACTGACCCCTCTAGCTTCAATCCCAGCTCCCCTTTCACTGAGACCCATCTTCCCTCCACCTCAAACACCTAGGGCTGAACTAAAACCTTTAAAACTCTCAGTGATGAGAAATATGTAAACGATACATATTGTAAATTATAAATCATAAAATAGATATAAACCCCTGCAATGAATTAAATGATGACTACTTAAATGCTTTTTTTTCTTTTGAACTATCAAATGCTACTCCTCTGGCTCGGTGCCCGTAGCTCAGTGGTTAGAGCGCTGGCCACATACACCGGGGCTGGTGGGCTCAAACCCAGCCTGAGCCTGCTAAACAATAATGACGACAACAACAAAATAGCCAGGCATTGTGGTCCTACAATAGCTGTAGTCCCAGCTACTTGGGAGGCTGAGGCAAGAGAATCACTTAATTTCTCCCAAGAGCTGGAGATTGCTGTGAGCTGTGACGCCACAGCACTCTACCGAGGGTGACATAATGAAACTATGTCTCAAAAAAAAAAAAAAAAAAAGCTATTCCTCCCCACATATTTTGGAGGCCTGATTCACTGGTGCTGAAAACCTGTGCTTAGCCTGCCTGTTTTTCAGGGATGCGCGTACCTCCCCGCCTCCTGCTCTGCTGAACCACAGGCTCTGGTAAGAACTGACCAGTGGTGCTGCCTTGCCCAGTTTTCCTTGTGTGCTGAGGGGTCACATACCTTGTTTCTAGCTCCTTTCCCCCAGCCGGCCCACCCCTTCTCTTCCCTCCCAAGACAGCGTGTGTATCTATTCTGTCTCTTCAACTCACTTTCGTTGAATTGATTGCTACTCATTTTGTTTTCAACAGAAATGACTAAAACACCCTGTGATAAGCACATGTTAGAGATCTGTGCTGACTGTTCTTAAGAGTCCCTTCCTCCTCCAGCAGGCCCAGTCCTCCTAGGTGCCCCTCAGGACGGGAACGGCAATTTAAGCAACTGGCTGAGACAACCGAATGAATCCAAGCAAGTTTATATGGGTCACCAGAACATCCATCATTTCTCATCGTACTTATTTGAAGGGCAGTAGAGACGGTTATACATAATTTATTGTCTAATTGACTTGACTAAAAGACCAGGAGAGAAATAACAGGCAAACCCAGAAGACTCTCTCTTTCCCTTCCTTCTTTCCCCACCCCTTCTACTTTTCTCTTGCTCTTTCTTTTTATATCAAAGTGCATTCAAACATGCGCTTACTTTTTACCATATAACTCAAAATCTTTATCTCATGACCTTGTTCTTTGTGGCACCATCCTCCCTAAAGCTCCTTCCCAAACCTTCCTTTGAATCAAATGGAACTATTGGGCCATTCATGGCTCTGTTTTTACTTATTATTTCCACTGCAGGCGGTTTTCTCATGAGACATGAGCTCGTGGAGGCAGCCTCTTTGCTAGGAAGGTCAAGGCTGACAAATGCTCAATGTGGCCCCTCTTAGAGCCTTGGTGCTGCCCGTCAAGCTCTGTTTGCCCTCTTGGCTTTCTCTCCTTGTTTTCCTCTAATTTACTCATTTAATTTCCCCTAAATAACCTAGCAGTTTCTTCAAAATTCCCTGGTATTACTGTCCACTCCACAGCAGACATAGGTGCGGGGGAGACAACGGAATCGACCAGCCTAATATTCAGAGAGGCTTTAGAGATTTTACCCAAGAAGAGAGATTTTCATTGTTTCATGATTAAGGAGGTTCTCAGATGGACAATGGGGTGTGGACCTGATAGAGGCAGCAAAACACCAGGCTTGAAGAGTGTAATTTGTTTTCCCAGGGTTGCTGTAACAAAGTACCACAAACTGGCTTACCACAACCAAATTGATTGTCTTACAGTTCTGGGGCTAGAAGTCCAAAATCAAAGTGTTACTAAAGCCATGCTCTCTCTGAACCTCTTAAGAGTGAATTCTTCCTAGGCTGGGCATGGTGGATCATGCCTGTAATCCTAGGATTCTGGGAGGCCAAGGCAGATGGATTGCCTGAGATCACAAGTTCGAGACCAGCCTGAGCTACAGCCAGAACCCCCGTCTCTAAAAATAGCTGGGCATTGTGGCAGGCACCTGTAGTCCCAGCTACTTGGGAGGCTGAGGTACGAGAATCGGTTGAGCCCAAAAGTTTGAGGTTGTTGTGAGTGTCACGCCACGGCACTCTACCGAGGGCCACAAAGTGAGACTCTGCCTCAAAAAAAAAAAAAAAAAGAGAGAGAGAGAGAATCGTTCCTTACCTTTTCCAGCTATTAGAGGTTTGCAGGAGGTCTTTAGCATTCCTTGGCTTGCGTCTGCGGCACCCTGATCTCTGCTGAAATTGTCACACGGTGTTTTCCCTGTGGTCTTTCTTCATGTGGCCATCTGTTTATAAGGACAACAGTTGTATTCGATTAGGGCCCACCCTACTCCAGTATGACCTCTTCTCAACTAACTACATCTGCAATGACCTTATTTCCAAATAACGTCACATTAGGTACTGGGGCTAAGACCCCAACATGTACTTTTTGGGGAGGGAGAACAAATTCAATTCATAACTGGGAATGTGGCCATTCTGAGAATAGCCAGTAGTTCTATTTGACTGAAAATCTGGGTATGACTAGACAACAGTCAGAGATTAAAACAATCTAGCAACTTGAATAATTGGATAATGAAATTATGGACTTATTCAACATAGCATAGCTTTCTGCATCTCTCTCATTTCAGCCTAGTAGCTTATACTTTTTTGCCATGGGTCAAAAGAAAGATAGAGAGCTGCCCACACAGGTGAGCCAGCAATGTCTTTTCTATCTGTCATTCAATCGTTGATTAACTCGATATTTATTCAGCACCATGTGGCAGGAGCCATCCCAAGCAAAAGGGATCCAGCGGACAAAAAGACAGGACTTTTGCTCTCCTGGAAAAACAAAGTGTGGTCTTACTAGTCTTCAGTCATGGCCTTCTTTATGACATATCCTGTAACAAAGTTTAGAAGGAATTCCAAAGAAAAGAAATTAAAAACAGACAGATGGCAAAATCATTTTAAAAGTAGAAAATAAGTAAATATATCCCTGGGGTAAATGGGAAGCCTGTGCAAAGCTCTTTCTATGTCAAGGCTGGTGCCCTTTGTAGTACTGGATAACTGACTCCTTTAAAAGGCTAAGGCATCCCTGTAATGCAAATGCAAAACCCTTATGTGACCCTGCTGGAAGGTGACAATATAACACATTGCCTAGTACTCAGTCAGTAGCTGAAGTTCAAGAGGCTCAGTGGGAAATCCATAGCCGCTTCTCTCCTGCTTTAGGGATAACCGAACCATGCCTGGACAAGCACAATGAGTTGGAAGCAAGCCTTCAGCTCTAATCTGGGCAGCAGCACACTTATTGGTAAATTGCAAAATGTCTCATGTTTCCATGGAGAAGAGGGTGCTACTGACATGTGACTCAGTGTAATTACAGTCACTAAAGTTAATATTTTCCATAAACTACAGATGGTCTCAGAATTGGGCTGTATCTGCAGAAAATATGATCTAGTCCTACTGACAATGGCATGGCATTACCTTTCAAAGGAATAATGTGCAAGAGGCAACTCATCTCTTGTCACTCAGCAAGTGTCGTTATTCTGGCAGAGAGTTTTCCAAGAAATTATATATATATGTATATATATATGTATAAATATTTGGAGACAGAGTCTCACTTTGTTGCCCTGGGTAGAGTGTGGTGGTTTCATAGTTCACAGCATCCTCAAACTCTTGGGCTCAAGTGATCCTTTTGCCTCAGCCTCCCAAGTAGCTGAGACTACAGGCACCTGCCACAATGCTTGGGTATTTTTAGAGACAGGGTTTCGGTCTTCCTCAGGCTGGTCTTGAACTCCTGAGCTTAAGCAATCCAGCCTCAGCCTCCCAGAGTACTAGGATTATAGGCCTGAGCCACCATGCCTGGCCTGTAATACATTATTTTTTTCACAAAAAGGGAAGAAGGAAGGAAAAAAGGATAAGATGGTGTGAATATCAGTAGGGATGTACACAAATAGTAACAAATAGTATGGGTTTCCTCTCTTTCCAGGAACATATAAGATTGCATTTCACTGAAATACCACTTGGAAGTTGAGTATTACCATGTGATGGCTGATGAAATGTGTCCAGAAGTGACCTACGTCACCGCTGGGTGAAAGCTTTAAGAGCCAGTACATTCACCTCCACTGTTGCCTTAGAGATCATGGAAGCATGTGTCAAGATGAGTCCTGTCAGCCTGGGTCCCTTAGTGACCTTGATGAGTACAGCAACAGAGCATGAGCAAAAATCAAAGATTTGTAGGGTTAAGCTATTGAAGTTTTGGGGTTTTGTTTTTTGTTCTTACTGCCATATAATCTGTCTCGACTGAAACCAGCAGTGAATCCTGCATGTCAACAGCTACTAACTTAATACCTTCAAAATTCTCAGAGGGAGGAAAGGAACTCCCTAATGGGGACTCTCCTGGGTGTGCACCTGCCAAGACAAATCTGTCAGGGAGGCCAACCTTGGGCTCCAGACAGGATGTATAGGTTTTACTAGGAAGTTATTAGAATACATTTATTTTAACTACTCAGTTGTAATAGGTGCCTTATGTAACTGTGAAATACTTCAATATGGTGAAATTTAATGCAATTTTATTCTAGTCAATACTGAACAATTCTCAGGAATATTGTGAAGGTCAAAGAGAAAAAAGAAGATGGAAAATCAAGTCAAGCAAGGACTTGAGTTAAATTAATGTCAAAGTCACCCACCTTCTCCTTCCTGTTCTCAACTCCCTCAACTAAGACAATCTAATCACCTATTTTTATCTAAACATTCTTCTTTAACACGTCTATGAAACTCTCCTACACTTTTATAATAACTGCCATAGCTACCAAAAATTACTTCCAGGGCAAGGTGGGGTACAACTGAAAGAACAGAGTCTTCTTTTATCTGAGGCTTTATCGCTCCACTGCCTGTATTTCCTTTTCCCTCCCTGCTTCTCAGGCAATTCCCTCACCCCCAGCACTGCCCTTGCAAGTGTGTCATGATGGTTTTTCTCGCATGGCTTCACTCACCTGCAAAATGCCCTTCTCTATCCCCTTTTCCTATTCAAATGTGACCTTCCCTCAAGGCTCAGCTGCTACCTCCAGGAAGCAAGAGTCTCCCTCTCAACTCCAGTCCTCACTGATTTTCCTCTTGCCTGAGTTCTGGTGGCAGTAACAGTCTCAAGCACACCATTTAGTGCCAAATGACATAACGGTTCACCCCTCTTTTATGTGTGGCAATTCTGTCTCACAGTCACTGTAAGGATTTGCGTCCAACTCAGGAGTTCTCTTCCTATCCTATCTCTTCTTTCGCTTCCTCTTCATAAACAATTCACCCTCCACTGAAACTCAACATGAAATGAACCTTTCTATTAAAAGCAAAATAGCACGACAACCTAGAGTACCCAAAATAATTTAGCTATTACCTTTGTGTATGACTGATGACATGCCCTTTCACAGGAGTATAATGTAGGTGACTATTACATGGAAACTATTTTACTGTTAAAAAATGAGAAAAGGGGGAGGGACTTTAAGATGGCGGCCAAGTAACAGCTTCCTTGCAACTGGGCACGGTGAGACTGGGGAGAGAAGACTTCAGGCATCTCTGGCTGGCAGAATCTGCCCAGAAACATCACTTTGGAGACACGGGAGACAGCATGAGACTTCTGGACCCCCTGAGGAAGGCAAAAGCAGTGGAGATCTGGCAATTGGTTGCCTGTGTTCATTCGCTCTAATCCTGCCGGCAGCTGTGGCTGCAGCAACAGCAGCAGTGAGATTGCAAACTGGAAAGGCCTTACC